>JASAND010001740.1:0-105898 GCA_030248195.1 Trissonchulus latispiculum
TGACCTTCCGTGTAATCAAGTGCAGAGCGTTTTCTGTCACTAGACCGGAGAGCAGAGCGTTTTCTGTCTCTGGAGACTAGCAACTTCATTACAAATGCCGGTTCAAATGGGATATTATTAAATCATTTCATCTGATCACGTTAATCTGCTGATTAAGCCAGTTGATTGTATTTTAACTCATTTATGTGTCATTGAAGAAGCAGCGGTTAAAGGTTTTATATGACCTAGCGCGAAAGCGTCCTCTGAAATGGCACTGCATTTTGGGAACGAATTCAAAATTAAGCTTGGTTCGATTATCAGCTCGTTTGATGAGCGTTTCTAGAACAAGGTCCATTTTTGTGTCGGCTGTAAGTTTACAGTCTAAAACAGAAAATTTTTGAGTTTATTGCAGTTTTTGCAATAAAGAGCTTTGAGTTCGGCTATTGCAGTTTTTTTGCAGTGCCAGTTTTTAATGCAGTTATTGCCGTTAGTGCAGTATCTGACCAACTCAATGGCCGACAAGACAAAGACAAAGCTAATCAAGCAGCGTGGTGCCTTAAAGGCATATATATATTGCCGGTTTGTTAGTCAACTAATACTTTAATACAGGTACATACTAGGTGGCTAGCTGGCTGTTCTTTTGTCTTCTGATTTGCTTGCACTGTTGTTTTAAGTGATCATCGTTGGTCACCGTTGGCCAAAACTTGTGAAATGTGGTAAATTTGTGTTATATTTGGTAAACTTTATGTTCTTGTATGAACTTTACTAGAAATGCATTAAGTTTTTGCAACATATATTGTTTTTGGTTGGCAATAAATTGCATCATCATCATCATCATCATCGTATTATCAAGAGTTTATAATACCAAGAGTAAGACATGCAACCAGATACTTGACCGAGCTGAAGAGTTTGTTAGTTCTGGATCTTGAAGCAGATCCTGATAGACTGAAGAATGCTGGTTGTAATGCCAAGGAAATTCAAGCTAAGATTTCAGTTCTCGGTGACAACATTTTTGATTTACGCGAAGACGAGGAGCTTGAAGAGGCCACCCAGCTACAAGAAACGTTAGGTCAAGCGGTCACTGCGTCGATGACAAGAGTGGCGAAGATTGAGGCTTCGAGAACCAACCCAAGTGGGCGTGTGAACCTGAATGATTCCACGTCCAGTAGTGAAACTCGCACAGAGAGCGAAGCTTCCGAAGCTTTCGATTGGCAAATATGCTGGAGATCCTCTCAAATGGAGGGAGGTCTTGGATAGTTTTGAATCCGCTATCCACAACAATGATAATTTGAATGCAGTGGACAAGTTTAATTATATGAGAAATCCGCTGACCGAGGATGCTCAGCGAGCTATCAGTGGAATTTCTGTCACCAATGCTAACAACCAAGTGGCTGTGGACACCATTAAAGAGAGATTTGGGAGAGAACAAAAAGTGATCTTTGCCCACTTTGATAAGTTGCTCCGTTTGCAGCCCTGCGAATCAGTGACAACGAAATTGCGGTTCGTCTACGATAAATGCGAAAGGCATGTCAGAGGATTGGACGACTTGGAATAGTTTTCGTTCCACTGATTCTGTCGAAGTTGCCGGAAGACATTCGAGTTAATCTGAACCGAAAGAATGAATGCAAGGACTGGGAGTTGAGTTCACTCCGTCCGATGCTGAAAGAAGAGATAGATGCTAGAGAATTGGGTGAGCGACGATCAGTTTGTGATCGTACATCAAGCAATGTCAACAAGGAGATGCATCAGAAGCATGCTACAGCAGAAAGTCTGCTTAGCCAAGCCAGGCCCCAAAGGAGATGCATTTTCTGTGAAGAGCAGTATTTTTCAGACGAATGTAGAAAATTTCCTGATCTGGTTACCAGGAAGGCACAGCTGAATGATCTATGCCATCGATGTTTGAAGAAAGGACATTTGTCGAATGCATGAAGCCCAGGGATATTTTTCTGTATTAAAACACATTTGCTAACTGGCAATCCCCTAGCTAGCATACCAAATGCTCCACAATCGCTGAAAAATTTGGTCTTGTTTACGCAAAACCTATATTTGGTAAGGCCGGTTCACACGATCAAATTCACGGCAAATAAATTTGATCAAATTTTTTGACAGCAAAATATTTGATCAAATTGTGTGTTTACATTGTCAAAATGGCATCAAATAATTTGACCAAATTTTGATCGAATTGGGGGTCAGTTTGAATTAGCACGCGCAGAAAATGAACAGTCCAAAGCGCCAACTAACGTTTTTTTGTTATCTCAATGTGATTCTGAACCTAAACCTAAACGCACTCGGGTCAAAGGTTGGTAAAAAGATCTAAAACAATTTACAGCTTACAGCAACTTTTCATTCGCCATTTTTAAATATTACATATTTCATCAATTTTTCGAATATTTGGCAAAATTCTAAATTAGTTATTCATTTAAGGTGGTGATTCCTTTTGGAGACATCAACTTTGAACCCTTACTACTCATTCATTACCTGGAGTTAAGAAGCCATTTTTATATCAAAATAGAGCTTAACATTTTTTCTTTCTAATAAATGCAAGAAAACTAGCTTCAGTTTTCGGAAACTATTTTACTGCATTTTCGAAGTACTTTAATTTTCCAGATTTTTTGCAGACTGAAGTAAATTTTTTCGTGAGGCATCTATTATACCATTCGATACCTCTATCAAATACCTGGGGACCCTTTTTAGTTATTATGAAACCGCTATTCGTAATGGAGATATTAGCTAAAATGTATGCGCAACCTGGTTTTTGCCTACTTTTCCCAACTTTAGCAAGCGACCATTTTAGCTAGAAAGCAGCAATCGGGGCAACTAAAAAAGGGTCCCTGGGTATTTTTGTGTAAAACATGTCTAGTAAGTGGCAACTCTCTGTCATGTAAAAGCTCCACAATCACTGGAAAACATTTGGTCATGTTTTAGCAAAAACTAGATTTTTTATGATAGCAGCGTACAGGATAGCATTTAGAAGATTATAACGCCACGAATAATCGGCCTCGACGAGACCTTCAAATTGACGCCATTTGTTTAATTTTACGGCTTGCGCAGCTCAAGAAATGGCGGATTATTTGATTTCTGCAAAAATGCAAAGTTTTCAACGCCAAAATTAAAAAATCAGTTATATCTCACTATAGAGAAACGCTAGAAAGGTGCTTCAAAAAGCACAAATGTAGAGCTCAACAAGATCTTTCGAATGAACATAATCATAGCTATGCAACTACTGTCTAATTGTCAAAAGGGGCAAAAACCACCCAGAACAGAAACGTTGAAGTTTTGAAACGGGATTGCGCGGAGGATGTTAGAATGCTAAAATAACTTATTTTGGAAAGTTTCATCAAATTTCATCCTGATTTGGACCGTCTACCAATAATATGTGCCCAAAAGGAATCACCACCTTAAGGTGGTGATTCCCTTTGGTCACATAATGTTTGCACTATTGTTACTCACCCATTACTTGGAGTTAAGAAGCCATTTTTATATCAAAATGCAGCGTTACATTTGCTCATTCTAATGTATACAACGAAACTAACTTTAGTTCTTGGAAATTATTTTACTGCATTTTCGAAGAAATTTAATTTTCCAGATTTTTTGCAGACTAAAGTAATTTTTTTCGTGAGGCATCGGCCATAACATTCGATTCCACTATCAAATAGCTGGGGACCCTTTTTTAGTTATTATGAAACCGCTCTTCGTTGTAAAGAAATTAGCTAAAATGTATGCGCAACCTGGATTTTGCCTACTTTTCCCAACTTTGGCAAGCGACAACTTTAGCTAGAAAGAAGCAATCGGGACAACTAAAAAAGGGTTCCTGGGTATTTTAGTGTAAAACACGTCCAGTAAGTGGCAACCATCTAGCTTATATAGTAAATGCTCCACAATCGCTGGAAAAAATTTGGTCATGTTTTTGCAAAAACTACATTTTCTATGATAGCAGCGTACGGGATAGCAGTTAGAAGATTATGCTGTCACGGATAATCGGTCTCGACGAGACCTTCAAATTGACACCCGTAGTTTAATTTTACGGCTTACGTAGCGCAAGAAATGGCGGATTATTTGATTTCTGCAAAAATGACAAGTTTTCAACTCCAGAATAGGAAATCGACTATATCTCACGATAGCTAAAAGCTAGAAAAGTACTTCAAAAAGCAAAAATGTAGAGCTCAACAAGATCTTTCGAATGAATATAATCATAGCTTTGCAGCTACTGTCTATTTGTCAGAAATCGGTAAAAACTGCCCTGAACGGAGACGTCGAATTTTTGAAGCGGGATTGCGTGGAGGATGTTAGAATGCTAAAAGAACTTATTTTGGAAAGTTTCATCAAATTTCATCTTGATTTGCACCGTCAATCAACAATATGTGCCCAAAAGGAATCACCACCTTAAATCAAATTGAAAGTAGATTTAATGAAAATATATATATGTTATTATAATCCTGTAATTTTGCACATTGTGTTGAAAGACCGTAGAGAAACTGAATGTATGAAGAAAACAAAAGGCTATGCTTCAAATTGAGTTACGGTCACGTGATACACGTGGTAAAATGTTTTTTGACAAGCCGTCAAATATTTGATGGTATTTGCGCACTGACCAAACCAACAGTTTGACAGCAGTTTGATGGCAAATTTAACGGAATTTGATGGAATTTGATGCCCGTTCAAACCATCAAATTAGGTCAAATTGCAAGTTTGATCAAATTTGATCAAATTTATTTGACGAGAATTTGATCGTGTGAACCGGCCTTTATGATAGCAGTCTATGGGATAGCAACTGAAAGTTGATCATGTCCGACAAAATTCGCCTCTGCAGATCTTTCAAATTGAGGCCCTTGGTTTAATTTACGGGATGCGTAGCTCAAGAAATGACGGATTATTTGATTTCTGCAAGAATTACAAGATTACAACAAGAAGCCAAAAAATTGGTCGTTAAATCTCATGATAGCTAATGCTAGAAAATGTACGACGAGGTCTTTCGAATAAATATGATCATAACAATGCAGTTGCTTTTCAGCTGTCAGAAATCGGCAATTGATTTTTTGAAGCGAAATTGCGCGGAGATTGTTAGAATGCTAAAAGAACTTATTTTGGAAAGTTTCGTCAAATTTCGTCTTGATTTAGGCCGTCAGTCAACAATACGTGCCCAGAAGGAATCACCACATTAAAGCTAAACTAGTCTAACAGCTAATGCAGAAAAAATTATTACAAAACGCATGCAAGCGCTTATATGCGTGCGTCCACCGTGCATAGATTACCAAAATTCTTCAACCCATGGTGTATATAATGCAAGGTTTGCTAAGGACGGGCTTTATTCGGGTATGTACATGCATAAGATTGGGGTGGGGTGAGATCATATAGGTGTAACGGAGATTTGGGGTGGGGGCATAGGTGTGGCTGGCGAAAAAAGTGGGGGTGGGGGTTTGAAAAAAGTAGGGTGGGGGTTTGGCAACAAAGGGGAGGGGGGCCGAGAAAAAGTCGATTTGGGGGGAGGGGTAAGAAAAATTTTCGAGGGGGGATCGGCGAAAAATCGGTTTTTCGCTATAAAACTGAAAACATTTCTCAATTTGCAGCTATTTTTAGCGATTTTTAAGGTAAATAAGCGATTTTTAGCAATTTTTCGCTTAGTTTTTGAAACTTTCGAGTTTTTGGCTAAAAATTTGCAAAAGTTCAGGCAGGGGTTGAAAATTTCTAGGGGGGGGTCGGCCGAAGGCCGATTTGGGGGAGGGTAGAAAAAATTTTTTAGGGGGGAGGGTCTGCGACCCCTCCATTTGGGGGGAGGGGTCCCCCCCGCCACCCCCCCCCCCCACCCCACAAAAGGTGGGGGGGTTTTTTAGGAGGGGTCCCTCTGAAGACCCCCCAGCACCTCCCCCAACCCACCCCCGAAACAGCCGGTTCTGATTCTGATGCCAAAAACATTCATCCATGAAGCATAGTTTCCTTAGGGGGGGGGGTTGGGGCATAGGTGTAACGGAGATTTGGGGTGGGGGAGGCTCCCCCCCCCCCCCCATTTTTTGGGGGGGGGGGCCGGCGGCCCCCCCCCCCCCCCCCCCCCCCAGGCCCCCCGCCCCCCCCCAACCCTCCCCCAAAAAATTTTTTCAATTTTTATACCAAAAATCGCATTTTCAGCCGTTTCTAATGATGAAAAACATCTAACCATAAAGTAATTTTAACATTAGACAGTGGTTTTAAACTCAAAAACTTGATTGCCAACATGTTTCCAAGTCCAAAATAAGGTCAATATTGAGTCATAAGATCCATAATACAGTTTAAAACGTGTATTTCTCATAATAATAAACAGTTTAAGCCAAAAATTTCGACATTTTTGAAAATTTTTTCAAAATTTAACCTAAAAATACCCAATTTTTGGCAATTTTTCGCGCCTTCGGCGCGACTACCCCCCCCCCCCAGTTGGGGGGGGACGTCCCCCCCAAAAAGTTTTGGGGGAGGGTGGAAAAAAGGGTTGGGGGGGCTACCCCCCCCCAACCCCCCCCCACCTTACACCTATGGTTGGGGGCATAGTTTCCCTGGAAATTTTGGTTGGGGGGGGCAAACTTCGAAAATTTGGTGCTCGATCCCCGAAAAGTGATGGGGAGTCCCCCCCCCCCCGAACCCCTCCCCAAAATTCGGACCTCAGAAAATTCAAAAAATGGCCTAAAAACGCAAAATTTTCTGTATTTTAACGCTTTTTTTTGTCAAAACAAGGCTTGTTTTTATCGTTTTAGGCATTTTTACACCGTTTTAAACAGATTTTAAGCCAGAAGTTGAGAAAAAATTTTCAAAAAATGACCATTTTTTAGCAAAATTTAGCTAACTTGGCCCGAAAAAGTGCTGGGGGGGTTCGGGGGGGGGTAACCAAAAGTGGGGGGAGGGATAGTCAAAAAATCTGGGTGAGGTAAAGTTGGTCGAAAATTTTGGGGGGGGGGAGACCCCCCCTAGGGAAACTATGGTTGGGGGGGGCCCAGTCATAGGTGTACCACCTGTTTGGGTTGGGGGGGGGGAGTAGAAGGTCCAAATTTGGCTCGGGAGACCCCACCAAAATCCGAAATTTGGGGGGGACCCCCCTAAACTGTACCCAAGTTTTTTTAGCTAAAAATGCTCCTTTTTCGATGTACAGTACATTAAACGTACTCAAAAGCTTCTGTCAATAGTTTTCGTATACGAAAAGAGGGCTTGAAAATTGACAAATTTGTGCTAAAATATGCCTAAATTAGGCCAGATTGTGAATTATAATTGCGTGTATTACCTTTTAATTGCTATAAATAACCACCTTCAGCTGTTTATAGCTTATTTACATCCATTTTTCCGAACTTTTTTCAAAAATTTTCAGAAATTGCAAAAAATTTTTTCAAAAATTTTGCATTTTTTACTTGGTTTGGACCCAGTTTTAGGGGGGGAGGGGGGTTTGAGCTCGGCTTGGGGGGGAGTAGTTGAGGCCGGGTAGGGGGGGTGGGGGGTCTGGCCTCTCCGTGGGGGGGTCTCACAGGGGGTAAACTGTAGCCTGGTTCACCTATGGGCCCAGTGGCGGCGCCATGGGGGGGCCCTTTGGGGTGTCGGGCCCCCCCCCTTGAAAAATTTTTCAGCTGTTTATATATAGTCAAGCGGGAAAAAAAACCCACTCGCCAATGCGGGAAAAAAAACCCACCCCCAGTGTGGGCTTACCAGTATGAGCTATCTAGGATTTTAATAGCCTATCTTGAGCATCCAAAATAACCCTGGAGGGTGTATTATGGTTGCTCCCACTGCTTCCCTGCAAATTTTTTGGGACTTTGAAATTTTTGGAAATTTTGGTCCGACCAAGTGCCGAAATTTGGCAAACTTTGCCGGGCCACCCTGAACTACTGGAAAGACTTAGACCAAAGCGGATTATATGTACCTGTAGGGCATCTGTTGCGCTTCATGATGATATATGTCACACTGCTCTGACCCCTCCGGTGCGACCTGGGGGTGACCTGGAGTTGGCGGGAAAAAAAAACCCACGGCGGGAAAAAAAACCCACTTTTCAAAATTAAATTTTTTTTCTAACCATTGACCGGAAAGGTCAAACCAATACATACATTTGTTTAATAGAGCCTATAGATTAAATTGGTATAGGTTTTACCTGGGTTCGTACTGTTATGGGTGGTCCAGGGGGTCTAAATCGGACACGGTGCCATTTCAAGCCAAAATTTCAATTTTGACCAAAAATGCTCATTTTTGCCTTAAAATGGGTCTAGTTTGGCTCTAAATACAAGAAAAACACGTTTTCTACACGATAGGATGCTTAAACTGCCGAAAATAAACAATTTTAAAAAATTTCCAAAATTTGCCTATGTTTATGTGTTAAAGATACAACATTTTCAAATGACCATATGACCTCAATTTTAATACAAAAACTAATATATTTTGATGCAGTTGTACTAAAAACAACCCGCTCTTTCATTTGGAATGGTTAGAAATGCTCCTGGCAGCTTGCCAAAAATTTTTTGGGGTGGGTTTTTTTTCCCGCATATGGGTTTTTTTTCCCGCATTGGGTTTTTTTTCCCGCCAGTTTGGGACAATTTTTCTCGCTAACGGCACACCCTACAGAGGTGTTCTATAGCTCATAAGAAAGCTTACGACTAGGCCTAGCTACCTGTATAATCAGCATTTCGATATGTCAAACCATTAAAAAGTTCTGGCCAAAAATCTGAAAAGTGGGTTTTTTTTCCCGCTTGACTATATACGCATAATTTGAGTGTTTTTAAGAAATTTTTTAAAAAAATCGGCAAAGTTTTGCCAAAAATCGAAAAATTTTTGCAAAAGTTTGAGAATTTTTGGAAAATGAAGGTAAAATTTGGCAAAAGTTTTGGATTTCCCAAAAAAAGGTCGCCGGATTTCTGGGTCGGGCCCCCCCCTTCAAAAATTCCTGGCGCAGCTACTGGGGGGCCCCTCCCCCGGAATTTTGGGGGGGCCCCCCTTTTTAGACCCCCCCAAACCCTCCACGACCCCCCCCAACAGTGTTTTTTTTTGCTCAAAAAAGTGCGCAATGACACACTTTTTTTCTGAAATTAGCAAAAAATTTTGGGCTTGTGCGCCCGCGTGCGCCCCTTTTTTAAGGACACGGAGAGAAAATTACTGAAAATTTTTTGGTCGAAGTGCTCAGAAAAATTGCTCCTGGCTCTCAATTTCACAAAAAGTCTCCAATTTTTCCTGGGGGCTCCGCCCCCAAACCCCCGTCCTTACTTGCCTACTACTGGTTTATCGCTAAGTTGAGACCTGACTTTCAGTAAACAGGCTAGCATTAACATACAAGCACCCATGGCCTAACGTTCATATGATTTAATCTGACTTGTATATGCAACTCGCACTGCATATTCAAGTTATGAAACAAAACAGATTGCCAAATTTTAATTTTAGTTTGGCAGTTTTTGGAGAAGCTTGCAACACTTTAATAGGAGATTCTGTGACAGCTAGGTTTGTTATTATCCGTGTTTTCTCTACCCACCGATAGTTCAAAAAGCATTTAAAAATAGAGATGCTCTGGGCTGAGCCCTGAAAATTATATACCATCTGAAACCGGAACCTTGAATCATTTTAGAAGAACTGCGTAATTTTCGATGAAATTTCAAACTAGCGAGTATTTTTGTTTTTATAAAAAGCAGTGAGGATTCTTAGCTTGCAAACAACTTAAGAATTGCCAAAAGGTTTCTTTTTTCCAGTAAATGCACAGAATAAAAATTTACTTTTATATCAATAAAACTTGAAGATTATCATAAGTAGTCAAATGGTTGCTATATTTAAAGTCTTTTGCTTCTGTGCCCCAGACCCGTCGTTGTAAAGTTAGGAGAGTTTGCAAATTTTTATGCCCATTCAGTTCTGGCATCTTGTAATCAACAGCTCTGAACATTGTAGAAAGGTCATGCAATTACTAAAAATTGAAAACCGGAATTTTATGCTAAATTTCAGCATTTTTCCTGCTATGCGCACTTTTTTTAGCAAATTGCGCAAAAAATTTTGGGGCAGTGCGCAGAAGAGCGCAAAAGTGTCCGAGCAAAAAAAACACTGCCCCCAAACCTCCCCCAAAAATTTTTCTATTTTTATGTCAAAAATCGCATTTTCAGCCATTGCTAATGCCAAAAAACATTTAACTATGAAGTTAGTAATTTTGACATTAGACTGGGGTTTTAAACCCGAAAACTTGATTGCCAACATGATTCTAAGTCTAAAATAAGGTCAATATTGAGCCAGAAAGTCCATAAAACCGTTAAAAACGTATTTCTCGCAATAATAAACACTTTAAGCCAAAAATTTGGACTTTTTGAAGAATTTTGCAGAATTTACCCTAAAAATACCCAATTTTTGACCAATTTTTCGCGCCGTCGGCGCGACTACCCCCCCCCCCCCCCGGTGGGGGGGGGGGGGGGGGGGGGCCCCCAAAAATTTTTGGGGGGGGGTTTGTAAAAATGGCTGGGGGGTTACCCCCCCCCCAGGGTTTTTTTTGGTTGCCGAACTTTAGGTCAAATGGCCTCAACGACTGAAATTTTTTAGGCCATCACCCAAAAAATTTAGGCCATCCAAATTTTGCTAACTTTTAGTTTGCGCGTTATTGTACGCATTGTTAGAACTACAGTTATCATGTATTCTTGCGTTATATATTCAAAAATCACGTTTAGCAACAAAAATCGTCATCATCACTGTCCGCACCAGAAAAACTACGTTTTTACCTTAAAATGGCAGAAACAGAACCTTGTTAGCATAGAAATAATAGTGCACGGCAGTATTAAAAATGAATTTTTAATGAAAATTAAAACCTGTAGGAGCATACGAGTACATATATATAGATAAAACCAATGAAAATAAACTAATAGAAATAAAGTTAAACTACTAAAAATAGCATTTCTTCTATGAAATCTTTATAACAGTAAACGAAATTATAACTTCAATGCTCATTTATAAGTGCAAATAGACAATGTAACTAGCTGGCGGCTGGAGCAGCCGAGAAATACAAGTAAAATGCATGAATTCGCGCCGCAGGCGCGAAAAATTTTTTAGAAATTTACTGTTTTTACCTAAAAATCAATAAAATTTAACTGGGTTTTCGTCGAAAAATTTAGGCCAAGTGGCCTCAGCGGCCAAAATTCTTTAGGCCATCGACTCAAGCTATGGCCTAAAAAAACCTTGCCCCCCCCAATTACACCTATGGTTGGGGGCATAGTTTCCTTGGGGGGGGGGTTGGGGGTGGGGGTATCCCCCCCAAAATTTTCGACCAAATTTACCCCCTCCCAGATTTTTGGACTATCCCACCCCCGCTTTTGGCTACCCCCCCCCCCCCGAACCCCCCACCAACGATTTTTGGACCGAAAAAGTTAGCTAAATTTGGTCGAAAAATGGTCATTTTTTGAAAAATTTTCTAAAATTTTGGTCTAAAATCGCTTTAAAACTGTGCAAAAACGCCTAAAACGTTAAGAACAAGCCTTATTTTGATGAAAAAAGTGCTAAATTACAGAAAATTTTGCATTTTTTGGCCATTTTACGAAATTTCTGAGGTCTTAATTCTGGGGGGGGGGTTGGGGGGGTACCCCCCATCACATTTCGGAGGTCGGCCAAGATTTATATACCCCCCCCCAGACCCAAAGTTCCAGGGAAACTATGGTTGGGGGGGGGGGTATCCCCCCAAAATTTTCGACTAAATTTACCGCCTCCCAGATTTTTTGACTTACCCTCCCCCAACTTTTGCCTACCCCCCTGAACCCCCCCAACGATTTTTGGAACCAAAAAGTTAGCTAAATTTGGTCGAAAAATGGTCATTTTTTGAAACATTTTTCTAAAATTTTGGTCTAAAATCGCTTTAAAACGGTGCAAAATCGACTAAAACGAACAAGCCTTATTTTGATGAAAAAAGGGCTAAATTACAGAAAATTTTGCAATTTTTGGCCATTTTTCGAAATTTCTGAGGTCCTAATTCTGGGGGGGGGTTGGGGGGTACCCCCATCACATTTCGGAGGTCGGCCAAGATTTACCCCCCCGAGACACAAAGTTCCAGGGAAACTATGGGGCTACCCCCCACCTTCATAGGTGTACCGGGGGTGGGGTGGGGGGGGGTAGGGGGAAGCCCTCCCCAAAATGGAAAAGTCCCGACCACGACCCCACCCTCGAAATTTTGGAGGCAGACCCCACCCTCGAAATTTTGGAGGCAGACCCCACCTCCCAATTAAATGGCCATATCCCAGACCCCACCCACCCAAATTTGCCAGACCCCACCCTCAAAATTAGGAAAAATTCGAAATTTTTCTCAAAAATTTCATGTTTTCGAAAAAAAAGACCAAATTGTTCTAATATTGCTAATTTTTGGTTGTATAAATGGTATCTTTTTAGCAAAATACCAATTTTTTTAGAACTTTAGAAAATTTTTATCCCCTCCCCAAATTCGATTTTTTCGTACCCCACCCCACCCAAAACCGGCTGACCCCACCCACCCTAATTTCGGCTACCCGCCCTCGCCAAACTTTTTCTCAAGGTACACCAAGCCCACTTTTGTACCTAGTATCATTATGGGTGGGATTGGGTAGGTGTTGGCGTTGTCATAGGTGGGGCTGGGCACGCAAAACATGTTTGGGGGGTGGTCGTGCGGTTAGCATAGGTGTATATACCACCTGTTTGGGTTGGGGGAATGGGGGAAGTAAAAAGTCCAAATCTGGCTTGGGAGTCTCAAAAATCGGAAATTTTTACAAAAACTTATACCCATACTGTACCCATTTTTTCAGCTAAAAATGACCCTTTATTGACATAAAATCTACTGTTTTTCGACAGAAATCTAATCAGAAATCACTCGTATTGCTTTTCAAAACCATAGTTGTGGCTGGCGAAAAAAGGGGGGGGAGGGGGTTTGAAAAAAGTAGGGAGGGGTCTGGCAAAAAAGGGGGAGGGGGTCGAACAAAGTCGATTTGGGGGAGCTTCACCGAAGATTTTGGTTGGGGAAAAGCTCTGGAAATTGGCGGTCGACCCGCGAAATGTAATGGGGGTACCACCCCCCCCCCCGAACCGTCCCCACAAATTAGGGCCTCAAAAGATCCAAAAAATAAGTCTAAATGCAAAATTTAATGTATTTTAGCGTTTTTCCGTAAAAACAAGGCTTGTTTTGATAGTTTTAGCCTTTTATACGCGGTTTTAAAGCGATTTTAAGTCAAGATTTGAGAACCATTTTTCAAAAACTGACCATTTTTAGGTTAAATTTAGCTTGGCGCCAAAAAGGGCCGTGGGGTTGGTTGTGGGTAGCCGAAAGTTGGGGGAAGGTATGTCGAATATTTTGGGAGGGGGGCAAAGGAGGTCGAAAATTTTGGGGGAGTATATACCCCTCCAACCCCTCCGCTGGTGAAACTATAGGGGGGGGGGGGTGGGAGGGGTAAGAAAAATTTTTGAGGGTGGTCGGCGAAAATCGGTTTTTCGTTAAAAAACTGAAAAATCTCAATTTTCAGTCATTTTCAGCGTTTTTAAGGTACGTATATACGTAATTAAGCGAATTTTAGCAGTTTTTCACTAATTTTTGAAAAATTTTGATTTTTGGCTAAAATTTTTAAAAATTTATATAGATAGAGGGGGTTGAATTTTTAGGGGGGGTCGACCGAAAGCCGATGGGGAGAGGTGTAGCAAAAATTTTTTAGGGGGGAGGGTTGGCGACCCCTCCATTTAGGGGGAGGAGTTCCCCCCACCCGACCTCCCCCCAGTGGCGCACATAGAAATTTTTTTCGCGGGGGGCGGACCTCAGAAAAATTTGGGGGGTCGGGGGGCGAAGCAACCCAGAAGTTGAAAAATTTTTGAAAATTGGGTTTGAAAAGCAAAACTAAGCGTAAATTAAGCAAAAATTCATTAAATTTCGTGCCGAAGGCGCGAAAATTTTTGAAAATCTTAAAAAAAGTTGCTATTGAAAGGTTTAAAACGCCGAAATAAGGATAAATTAAGCAAAAATGAAGTTGCTTTCGCGAAAAAGGAAAGAGTGAAAATTTTTGAAATTTTATTTCCGCGCTGCGCGCGGACAATACAATTTTCCTTTAGATCTGGGCCCCCCCGCCCCCCCCCCCCCTTAAGTGCGCCCCTGCCTCCCCCAGGCCCCAGCACATTTTTGTTTAAAACCTATTTTTTAGCGTTTTAACTATATGTATTTCTAGCCAATTTTTTAGAAAATTTTTGAAAAATTGCAAACTTTTTGCAAAAAGTTTGCATTTCTCTTGTTTAGACCTAATTTTAAGGGGGGAGGGGGGTTTGACCATCTCGTGGGAGGGTAGGAGTCTCACAGGGGCAAACTGTAGCCTGGTACACCTATGGGGGTTCGGCTTGAGAGCGGGAATAACCAAAACTGGTAAAAAACACGGGCGGATCCAGGATTTGATGACGGGGGGAGGGGGTCAGCCCCCCGTAAGTTGAAGAAATTTTTTGATTTTGCAATCGGTCTTCGGATCTTTAATTCTTCCACAAGAAACGGGAACCCAAATTTGCGATCAGGTGGAACGGGCCGGTGGTAATCCAAAACGCATTTTTATGCAATAAATTTGATATTTTCGGACTCTGGACGACGAGACGAGTCGATTGGTACCAAAATTATCCACTTCTGAAAATTTTGGTCTGCGATTTTGGTCCCCGATTTCCTCCCGAAAAACGATAAGTTCGCGCGAATAGGGCGGAAGGAGGGAATTCTCTATTCGGCGACAAAGCTGGTTTCTTTCATTTTAGTCGCCGAGTAGATTCCCTATTCGGCGCACAAAGCTAGTTTCTTTCATTTTAGTCGCCGAGTAGATTCCCTATTCGGCGCACAAAGCTGGTTTCTGCCATTTTAGTCGCTGAGAAACGGCATTGTGCCGCTTCAGCAGAATCTCAGTTGTAACCATGCACCGCGTATATATTTAAGATTCAAGTCTTTCCCTATTCTACCAAGTTGGTTGCCCGTCGAGGGCATTTTCCCCCCTAGTGTTTAAAATGCTAATCATGAATTTATTTAACAAATTTCAGCAATTTTACTTTATTGGAAAGCTGCAAATAACTTGAATTTAACAAATATCGTACGTATATACGTATATTATTTACATATATATTAATATTATAAAGAAATAGTGAAAAACGCCTGCCTGCAGTCACTAAGGCCGTAGCCTTAGTCCGAACAGGAGAGAGCCAATGGGCGCTGTGAGCGCTCTTACCCAGAGAGAACTAATCTCTGGAGCTCCTGCCTGGTTGTCCAAGAAGTGGACAGCCAGCTTGGCTCTATCTGTGCTGCAACATAGCCAGAGAAGGTTTTATCAAAACCATACCTGGGCAGACTTTTTCTCGGACGGGGGGTGGAAATCCGGTGCGTTTTCCTCGAAATAGGTACTGTATGTTTTGGTGCGTAATTTGAGACCGGAGCCCCCCAGAAGCTGAGAAATTTTTCTATTTCGTGACCTTCGTGAAATTTTCACAGAACACTCGTTGAAATTACAATAATATTTAAGGCTCAGTGCGTGCTCGTGCGCCCAAATGATGCAGAAGGTGGTCAAAGTACACCAAATAGGGTTTTGTACTCATTGTTTAGTGCGAAACACGCATAAAAAATAGTATAATGCACTTTTTTCGCGCCAAAGGCGCGAAAATTGTTTGAAAAATGGGCGTTTACACATGGCAGGAAAAAATTCCTGGGGGGCAACACAATTTCGGGGGATTCCCCCCATTCTTCCCCCCCCCCCCTGGTTTCGCGCCTGCGGACACCAAACCTTAAACTCACGAGAGTAACTACGGGATGTCTGGGGGCCGGTGCCCCCAGAAGTTGAAGAATTTTTGCAGTTGAGACTCCTCCAAGGAATTAATTTAGAGCAGTTGCGCGATCAATTAATGAGGTAAAGTATGTCCAATTTTTGTTACATATTCGCTTATTCGCTCATTCTATTCGCTTATTCGCTCATTATATTCGCTTATAGCGAACGTAGTGTATATTTTCAATTTTTGCAATGGCTAAATTTGCAAGAGCAAGACTGTCACGCTTCTGCTACATCTGCCTTTACTCTTATAAAATATTAGCTTGTCAGCTATCGTAGGAATCAGCAATGAGTAAGAATACAAACAGGCGGGCGGGGTGTAGAGGCGTAGCCTCCAGTAGAAAATTTTTAAAAATATCACGTTTGAAACAATTTGTCCAGCAACTTCTGCACAATGTTCTCGTTGAAGCTTAAATCTAACTGTCAGGCTTGCGTCAGGGCGATTTTCTTTTGCGTCACACGGAAAACAAGTGCTACGTGAAGGACCCCCTGAAGTAAAAACATGATTGGAAACCATGGGAACAAAGTGGGGGTCTGGGTACGGCACCCCCCGCTAAAAGCTAAATCTTTTTGAAATATGAAAGGCTTGAAACCTATTTTTTCAGAGCACTTTAACAAACATTTTCTAAATTTTTCCTATGCATTTTGTTGTGTAAGTTTAGTTTTCACTGTGCAAGCTAAATTTGTTGTGTAAGTAGTCAGTGTTTGACCCAAAAACCCAAAAGTCCGAATCCGGTGCGTAGGTAAGCCAAATTCAGTGCGTCAGAGGACGAATCCGCTTCGTAGGTAAGAGAAAAAAGGTGCGTCATAGGCCGAATCTGGTGCGTAGGTAAGCCAAATCCCGTGCGTAGGTAAGCCTAATTCGGTGCGTCAGACGCCGAATCCCGTGCGTAGGTAAGCCAAATTCGGTGCGTCATCTGACGAATCCGGTGCGTAGATAAGGCAAATTCGGTGCGTCATAGGCCGAATCTGGTGCGTAGCTAAGCCAAATTCGGTGCGTCAGAGGCCGAATCCGGTGAGTCGGTAAGCTAAACTCGGTGCGTGCTTGCATGCTAACAAATTTGGTGTGTTGACAAGTCAAAACTGGGTGGAGATGGAGAATCTAATTTGTGGAAACATAGGCCTAATCCGATGCGTAGGTAGGCCAAATCCGGTGCGTAGGTAAGCCAAATTCGGTGCGTCAGAGGCCGAATCCGGTGCGTCGGTAAGCTAAACTCGGTGCGTGCCTGCATGCTAACAAATTTGGTGTGTTGACAAGTCAAAACTGTGTGGAGATAGAGAATTTATTTTGTGGAAACAGATGCGCAAATAAGAGGCCTAATCCGGTGCGTGGGTAGGCCAAATTCGGTGCGTCAGAGGACGAATCCGGTGCGTAGGTAGGTCAAATTCGGTGCGTCAGAGGGCGAATCCGGTGCGTCGGTAGGCCAAATTCGGTGCGACAGAGGACGAATCCGGTGCGTAGGTAAGCCAAATTCGGTGCGTCAGTGGCCGAATCCGGTGCGTCGGTATTAGCCAAATTCGGTGCGTCAGAGGCCGAATCTGGTGCGTCGGTAAGCTAAATTCGGTGCGTGCTTGCATGCTAACAAATTTGGTGTGTTGGCAAGTCAAAACTGTGTGGAGATGGAGAATCTAATTTGTGGAAACAGATTCGTAAATAAGTCAAATTTGACTCCGAGTCCAAATCTTCAAAAACTAATGTGCATCATTTTGGTGCGTCAATTCTTCCAAGAAATCATATAGGTATCATTTCGGTGCGTATGTGAGACCTGGGGTGGCCACCCCCCGTCCACCCCCCATTGCCCAGGTGTGATCAAAACCTCTCTGTGCTATGCACAGAAAGAGGACTGCAGTGGCCAGCGGATCTCCGTAGAGGTACAAACAGCATTTACGTCAAGAAAATGAAGTAAACGCTGGCCAGCAGGCGGATCCACGAAGGATACAAGGCACACTGCAGTCCTCTTTCTGCAGTCCTCCGCTGGCCACTGTAGTTTTCTTTCTGTGCATAGCACAGTCAGAGAGGTTTTGATAAAACCTTCTCTGGCTATGTTGCAGCATAGATAGAGCCGAGCTGGCACTGCCGAGCTCTTCTTGGACAACCAGGCAGGAGCTCCAGAGATTAGTTCTCTCTGGGTAAGAGCGCTCACAGCGCCCATTGGCTCTCTCCTGTTCGGACTAAGGCCACGGCCTTAGTGACTGCAGGCAGGCGTTTTTCATTATTTCTTTATGATTAATGCCTTGTATCCTTCGTGGATCCGCCTGCTGGCCAGCGTTTACTTCATTTTCTTGACGTAAATGCTGTTTGTATCTCTACGGAGATCCGCTGGCCACTGCAGTCCTCTTTCTGTGCATAGCACAGTCAGAGAGGTTTTGATAAAACCTTCTCTGGCTATGTTGCAGCACAGATAGAGCCGAGCTGGCTGTCCTTCTTGGACAACCAGGCAGGAGCTCCAGAGATTAGTTCTCTCTGGGTAAGAGCGCTCACAGCGCCCATTGGCTCTCTCCTGTTCGGACTAAGGCTACGGCCTTAGTGACTGCAGGCAGGCGTTTTTCATTATTTCTTTATGATTAATGCCTTGTATCCTTCGTGGATCCGCCTGCTGGCCAGCGTTTACTTCATTTTCTTGACGTAAATGCTGTTTGTATCTCTACGGAGATCCGCTGGCCACTGCAGTCCTCTTTCTGTGCATAGCACAGTCAGAGAGGTTTTGATAAAACCTTCTCTGGCTATGTTGCAGCACAGATAGAGCCGAGCTGGCTGTCCTTCTTGGACAACCAGGCAGGAGCTCCAGAGATTAGTTCTCTCTGGGTAAGAGCGCTCACAGCGCCCATTGGCTCTCTCCTGTTCGGACTAAGGCCACGGCCTTAGTGACTGCAGGCAGGCGTTTTTCATTATTTCTTTATGATTAATGCCTTGTATCCTTCGTGGATCCGCCTGCTGGCCAGAGTTTACTTCATTTTCTTGACACACACATATATATGTATATTTTAATATTGAAATTAATTTTCGCAAGTTGCATATCAAAAGAATTTTTGAATATGTGGTGGGCATGAATCATACATGAAAACATGGAACAGTTTATAATAAAATCAACAATTTTCAAAGAATTGTCCGAGTTTAGAACAGTGAGAAATTATAGAAGTCAAGCCCATTGCTAATAGTTACTTACTTTTAATGAATTATTTAATTACGTATTCGAGCTTAAGTTTTATTAGCATTGGATAAGTTCACCCCGTATCTGCAATTTAAATATGCATTGGATAAATGCGGTACAGACCTGCAAAAATGGGGTCTTTCCCATTATCCCCCCTCATAGCTTCGTAGAAGTACTGAAGATGCACACTTTGACGGATTGAGTTGAAATTTGGTAGAGGTAGGTTTTTGGACCTGCTGATTTCAAAAATGCAAAAATTTTAAAATTTTAAAAAATTTCGAAAATTTTTAAAATTTTAGTTTGGTAAGGGGGACCAAGAGGAACCGAAAAATTTTTTGTCTTCGATTTTACTGAAAAGTTGCATATATGGGTTTTCGGGGACGTAGAACACGAATCTGAAATCCGTTTTTCGATCCAGCTGTTTGTTAGCTCCATATAAGCTAAAGTTCTAAGCTTAAGATGTAAGCTTAGCCTGAGCTAACGAAAAGCTGGATCGAAAAACGGATTTCAGATTCGTGTTCTACGTCCCCGAAAACCCCTATATACATCTTTTCAGCAAAATCGAAGACAAAATTTTTTCGATTCCTCTTGGTCCCCCCTTTAGTTTATTGCCAGCACAATCCATTTCTTTACGGCAAGAATCAAAAGCAATTACGACAATGTAGTGCAGCAATGATAAGGTCGAGAGAGCCATTATCTGGCTACTAATGCTCGGCCTTTAAGAAACCGCTGAAAACAAACATCTTGCAAATTTCTTTTAAAAGTATCGGAATTTAGACTGCTGATAACAGAATTTGGGAGTGAGTTCCAAATTGGAACAACACGTAAAGTAAAAAAGTTTTTTCTTACATCCAAACGGCATCTTTTGTAAAATAGTTTCATATTATGACCCCTTACCATACAATCTGTATGAAAAGCGAAAAAGATATCTGAAAACGGCAGCATTGCAGCATTGCACCAGCAACGGGGTCTGATTGCTTCTGGTATGCCGGCAGGCGCTCGGCATCTGCCGGAAATGGTGAAATGACTTATGCTGATTCTCTGTTCGGGTTGCCAGATAGAAACTTTGCCAACATAACTCAGCCCAATCGCCGCACTAGAAACCAGCAAAATAGAGGTGGCCAGCCAGTGGTTCAGGGAAACTGAAGTTGGATTTACAGTATGAATGTCTTTATAGTATAAACCCTTACTTTTTGTCACTTTACTATTGTAATGCTAACGGTATTCTGAGTAAGAAGTCTGAATTTTCCTATTTACTTTCTACAAAGAAATTTGATGTTGCTTTAATAACTGAAAGCAAGCTTGATGATAGTATTGATTCAATAAATTTGACGGCAAACACTACTTACGATGTTTTTAGAAAGGACAGAAATCGTCACGGAGGAGGGGTTTGTATTTTTTATCAGAAGTCTCTAAATTATGATTTTCCGTCTGTAAATGAAATGATAAGTAGTGAATGTATTGTAATTGACCTTATATACCGCTGTGTATCTGTGCGTTGTGTATGTGTCTACAGACCTCCCGCTGACCACATATCTTTGCAGAATGTCATAAACGACCTAAATCTAGTTTTAGCGAGTACGCCTTCCTCTTGTATTACTGTTATTTGCGGAGATTTTAATTTACCTGACATAAATTGGGATATTTTTTATACGAACAGTCAAACTAGCCAGGAATTTCTAAATTTTGTCTCTATGCATAACTTAGCCCAGTTAATAACTGCTCCGACTAGATTTAATCCTCCAAATATTTTAGATTTAGTTTTAACAACTCATTCAGGATTAGTACAATCAGTTGCAGTAACGGAGCCCCTTGGTAAATCAGACCATGCATCGGTACATTTCACCGTCAAAATTAAAAACTCTGAAAAAATAAAAACTTTTCGAAACTTTTTTGCTATGGACAAAATAAATATTGGTGCAAATTTGGCTGCCATTGATTGGGTATCCTTATTTTGGGCCCAAAATATACAGAATAATGTTATTGAATGTTTCTGGTCTACCTTTAAATCTGTTTTGTTGTCTCTTATTGATACTTTTGTACCTGTTGTACAGTGTGCTGCATCTAAGTTAAATTGGCCTTCTTCGTTGCGGCGTCTGGAAAAGCTTCGGATTGATGCTTTCAAAACATGGACACGTAATATGGATTACCTTGCTAAAAGAGAGTACCATGTTTTTACTGAAATGTTTAACAGAGAGATGAAACGTTTTCTGTCACGTTATGAGCAGAGCTTAGCGGAAAGTTCTAATTCAAAAAGATTCTACAAATATGCAAATTCTAGACTAAAAAGCAGACATGAAATCCCTGTTCTAAAGTCAGCTGACGGACACAAGGTCATCTTAGATAGGGAAAAATGTAATTTGTTGAATGATTTTTTCGGTTCGGTTTATACACATGATGATGGATCGATTCCGAATGTTATACATCATGTTCAGTCTGTTTGTGACAGTATGCAGTTTGATGTTTTTGATGTGTTTGGTGTTTTGTCTTCTCTGAAACCCACTTTAGTTTCGGGTCCGGATAGTATTCCCAATATCTTCTACAAAACTTTTGCCGCAGAATTAGCTTTCCCTGTATGGTTTATCACTGACTTTTGCTACCAGCTAGGTTATGTCCCACAAGATTGGAAGGATGCAAACGTTGTACCTATTTTTAAAAACAAGGGCTCTAGAGCACAGCCAGAAAACTACAGAGATGTTTCCTTGACTTGTGGTGCCGCTCGACCTCTAGATTTCTTGTTAAATCAATCTGTTCTTAATCACTGTAAATGTAATGATGTATTTGCTGTAAATCAACATGGTTTTCTTAGAGGTAGATCGACCGTGACAAACTTATTAGAATGTATCAATAGATGGTCATCATCTTTGGATAAAAAATTGCCTGTTGACGTTATATATGTAGATCTCAAAAAAGCTTTTAACTCATTATCACTACCTAAACTTAAATTGAGGTTGGAATCGTACGGTTTTGCAGGAAAACTTCTGCATCTACTGCTTGCTTTCGTATATGGAAGACGGCAAAGGGTCAGAATAAATGAATCTTTTTCGGAGTGGAACTCAGTTGTGAGTGGTGTACCGCAAGGGTCAGTTTCTGGTCCAACGCTCTTTCTTGTGTTTATAAATGAGGTTTTGTTGTTGCTAAATAGAGATCTTTGTACTGGATATGCTGATGATTTAAAGTTTTCTGCTGCAGGATCTGATAGACAACAAGTCTTGCAGAATGCGTTAGATCGTTTTTTGAATTGGACGTCTGAATGGCAATTAACTGTATCTTATCCTAAATCAATGGTTTTGTATATTGGTCGGAACAACGACCATGTGCCTTATTTTTGTGGTCCTGAAGCACTAAGTGGGGTAGAAGGTTGCTCAGACTTGGGAGTGTGGATGACTTCAAACTTAAGTTTTTCTGTTCATATTAGTCGCATAGTGGACAAAGCTTATAGAGTTTTATATCTGATGATGATTGAAATGATTGAAAATGTACAGAAAAGATTTACTCTTTCCTTTCAACATTTACGAAATTTAAATTACAAGGATAGATGTGCAGAATTGGATATTCTTAGTCTAGAATTTACTAGACTAGTTACTGACCTTGTTTTTGTGTATAAAATGATATTTGGATATAATATAATTAATATGTTTGACTTTTTCGAGTTACAGCCTTGCATGCATAATACGCGTGGGCATTTACTAAAGTTGCGTTTACCAAAATCAAATTTGAATTTACGCAAATTCAGTTTCCCATGTAGGATTGTACTACCATGGAACGCTCTGCCGGAATCTATTATTTTGAGTAAAGATGTGGTGGATTTTAAAAGAAAATTGTTGTTAAATAAAAGTGTTCTGTTTCATTATGTAAAAATGTATGCTCATTGAATGTATTTTTTATGTTTATTTCTTGAAACTGTTTATTGTTATAGTGTTATTTCAACGTCTGTTTCCGTCTATAACGCCTGGAGTAAACGTTTTCGTTTTTCGTTTCAAAACATATCTAACTCATTATTAAGTAACTTAAAAACAAGAGTAAGGTCTTTTACAATTCTGCGTTCTTCCAAGCTGGTCATATGTAGCCTTTCCAGTCTAGCCGGATAAGGAACTGCAGACATCCCCGGTAACATTTTTGTAAATTTTCGTTGGACATTTTCTATTAAGTCAAAGTCTTCTAAGTAATGCGGATTCCAAATTTCAGATGCATACTCTAACTTCGGACGAACATATGTGTTGAAAACTTTGATCAAAAACTTAGGTTCCCTGGAAACAAAACTTTTAAATATTAAATTTACGAGACGATTTCCATCGGCAGCTAGCTTTGAGCAATGAATGTGGCTTTTTAAATCGCAAGTCACAGTCACACCTAAATCTTTAATGCTATTTACTTTACTTAGCGGTTCATTGTTAAGAAAATATGGAGTGCAAGGATTTTGCCTTCCAATATGTAACACAGAACATTTTTGAACAGCTACTTGTAGTTGCATGGCTTGGAACCAGGATTCTATCTGTGTTAAATCATGTTGCAAATATTGGGTACTAAAATCTTTAGGGAAGCTAAGATAAAGTTTAGAATCATCTGCAAATAATTTCAGAGAGCTATAATTTACCACTTCTACTAGATCGTTTATGTATATCAGAAAAAGAATAGGATCTAAAATATAAAATACTTCCTTGAGGTACTCCAGAAGTGACATTTCTACAATTAGATCTATAAGATCCGATCTGCACAAACTGTTTTCTTTCTGTAAGATAGTTTTCCAACCATACTGAAAAAGTATTTGGAATACCCAACTACCTAACTTTAGTTAACAGTTTCAAATGAGACACACTGTCAAAGGCTTTAGCTATGTCCATATACACAACATCTACGAATTTTCCTTCGTCCACGCTTCTGGTCCAATCTTCAAAACAATCTAATATATAATTGCACAACGGTTGAACGTCCACTCATAAAACCGAATTGATTAGTAGATATAAATTGATTTAGTTTCAGGAAGGATTTTAAGCAATCGCATAATATTGCTTCCATGAACTTACCACAAGCACACAAAAGACTTATCGGACGATAATTTTTTGCTTGTGCGCGATTTCCTTTTTTAAAAACAGGAGTAATTTTTGCAATTTTCCATTCAGTCGGTATTTTTCCTGTAATATAGGACACTCTGTAAATTTTGGCTAATGGTTTACAAATGGAAATAGCAATATTTTTAAGAAAAAATTGAGGTATCCCATCGCAACCGAAGCTTTTCTTGCTTTTGCTTTTACGAATGTATTCATAAACTGATTGTTTCGAGAAATTTGGCTCCGGAAAGGGAATCTTTGGCATTTTAGAACCAATATTTAGCAACTTTCCATTATCAGTAACAAATACAGATGCAAAATAATCGTTTAGAATTTCTGCTTTTTGATTATCGTCTGTTGTAATTTCAGCATTTACAGTTTCCAAACAAGGTATATCTACTCTGCACTGCATTTTTGATTTAAGAAAATTAGGGGGAGCGCGTTAGCGCTCCCCCTAGAATAGGGCAAATTTGACGCAATGTGTATAATCTGGACATTGTTTGGCCTGTGGCCAGCGGAGGAGTGGACCGATCGGGCTGAAACTTGGTGTGTGAAGAGCCTGTGGGCAGGGGTACATGCTGTGAAAATTTCAGCCGGATCGGCCGGGTAGATCTTGAGATATGAAAATTGGCCCCCCGCGCAGGTCGCGTTTCTTTTCTTTCCCCCCCCCCCCCAGGGGTGCAGGTCGGAAGACCCTTCAGAGCCCTACTATTTTAAGTTTTTTTGTACAAAAAGTTCCGCAATTCCGGGGAAATTACTTTCCGCGGTTCCCGGACCCCCCCAGATGGCCCCACCCCCCCCGGTGGGGACCCCCAAAATGACCCCCGAAAAAAACAAAGTCCGAAAATCTATTAGCTTCGAAATAGAACGGAGCGAGCGAAGCCGGGCTCTCATGTTGTGCATGTAGGAAGGTACTAACGTGAATATGAACATAGGCTATATAGGATGTCGGTCGGTGCCCTGTGGCGCCCTGGCCAGGGGTCGAAAGTTAACGTGTAAAAGAGGGTCTGAGGCTCCCCATGAGTGGGGCCCTATGCATAAGAGCTGCTGGGCTGAGGTTTTGTATTCGAATAGGAACCCCTATATGGTGAATCTAAAGGACCCATTAGTTTCGCTGTAGGACCTATCCATGGGGCTGGGGGGCACCCTGATGGTGGTGGGCCCTACCGTGTCGCAACTCCAACTTTAACCTCTTCTACAGAAATATCTACAGTGAGCAGATCTCTCTTATTTGGGGTTTGGGGTGGGGTGCGGGAGCACTACAGCATAGGCTATAGTAGGTTTCGCCCGGACCCCTGTGGCGCCCTGACCAGGGTCCGGACCGGGACCAAAATGGTCAAAAATAGATTTTTCCAGAAATTGTCAAGTTTGGTATCAAATGAAAGCCCTTGGTGAGGCGAACATTTTTTGTCATTGGAGGACCCCTCCAAAGTGGATCCAGCGGCCTGTGGCGCCCTGACCAGGGTCCGGACCGGTCCAACATGGCCAAAAATCGATTATTGCAAAAGTGGCCAAGTTTGGTATCAGATGAAAGCCCTTGGTGAGGCGAACATTTTTTGTCATTGGAGGACCCCTCCCAAGTGGACCCAGCGGCCTGTGGCGCCGTGACCAGGGTCCGGACCGGTCCAAAATTGGTTTTTTGAAAAGTTTTCAAGTTTGGTATCAAATGAAAGCCCTTGGTGAGGCGAACATTTTATCTCATTGGTGGACCCCTCCAAACTGGTCCCTAGCGACCTGTGGCGGCCTGGCAAGGGGTCCTAATTGGTCAAAAATCAAAATTTCCAAAAGTTGTCAAATTTGGTTTTAAATGAAAGCCCTAAATGAGCAGAGCAACTTTTGTCATGTATATAACTGCATATCCAAGGTTACGGTGCTGGATGGCTTTTAAAATAGCCTTCCTGCCTAAGATAACGCACCGTGTAAAAAGTTATGAAAAGGCCATGAACAGTGGCCTTCCTGCCTAAGATAACGCACCGTGTAAAAAGTTCTGAAAAGGCCATGAACAGTGGCCTTCCTGCCTAAGATAACGCACCGTGTAAAAAGTTCTGAAAAGGCCGTGAACAGCGGCCTTCCAGCCTAAGATAACGCTCCGTGTATAATGTTCTGTAGAGGCCATGAACAGTGGCCTTCCAGCCTAAGATGACGCACCGTGTATAAAGTTCTGGAAAGGCTATTAACAGGCATTTTTCCGCTTCAGCAAATACATTCAGTTGAACTAGAACGTTTTCGTCCAGCCTGTTTGCGGTAGCTAGCTTTGCTTACATTGTGTATATATGCAACTTCTCTGACATGATTTTCTCTGCAGCGGAAAAATAAGCGAAACTAGGGGGAAAAATGCCCTCGACGGGCAACCAACTTGGTAGAATAGGGAAAGACTTGAATGTTAAATACACGGTGCATGGTTACAACTGAGATTCTGCTGAAGCTGAAAAATGCCGTTTCTCAGCGACTAAAATGACAGAAACCAGCTTTGTGCGCCGAATAGGGAATCTACTCGGCGACTAAAATGAAAGAAACCAGCTTTGTGCGCCGAATAGGGAATCTACTCGGCGACTAAAATGAAAGAAACCAGCTTTGTCGCCGAATAGGGAATTCCCTCCTTCCGCCCTATTCGCGCGAACTTTGAAGCCTGTTATGTGTTGCTTTGCTGAACAATGAGAGAGCTTCAGAATGGCAGAATTACTTCAGAATGCAAAACAACAGTTTTATCAAGCACTTACGTAAGTCAAGGTTTTCACAGACATAAATACGATGTCTTCGATGTGCTATCAGAAACATTAAGAGCATATACGATTAGGATATTGTTGCTGATATACGTATATACGTATGTAGTATCTGTATTATATATATAGGTGTGCTCCGTTCTGATCTTGCCGAGAATTGATACAATCAAACATTTTACGTACGTATATATATATATATATATATATATATATATATATATATATATATTAGAATAAATGAAATGCGATTGATTGCACATGTTTTAGCACAAGGACTGTCGACCACAAATTGTTTAAACTGTCTACTTATTGTTGCTTTCTGTTTGTCCTGGTAGCGGTTGTATGCGTAAATTATTTCACGGATCAGGTAGCTCAAAAAGAAATTAACCTAGCGCCACTCCTAGTCACCACGCAACTGGCACGTGAAATGTCATATTGAGCGCAATGCTTACGTTGGCAGTTCCCAACAGAATCATTACCTATATATTTCCTCCCCAAAGACGATAAGTTCGCGCGAATAGGGCGGAAGGAGGGAATTCCCTATTCGGCGACAAAGCTGGTTTCTTTCATTTTAGTCGCCGAGTAGATTCCCTATTCGGCGCACAAAGCTGGTTTCTTTCATTTTAGTCGCCGAGTAGATTCCCTATTCGGCGCACAAAGCTGGTTTCTGTCATTTTAGTCGCTGAGAAACGGCATTTTTCCGCTTCAGCAGAATCTCAGTTGTAACCATGCACCGTGTATTTAACATTCAAGTCTTTCCCTATTCTACCAAGTTGGTTGCCCGTCGAGGGCATTTTTCCCCCTAGTTCCAAAACACTAAATTATTGTTTGAATTTAAAATGCTTTGCTCTCTATGCAAAACATCAGTTCGGCGGCATTTTTTGGAAAGCTTGCAGCAATGCTTCCACCGTTTCCGATTTTGGTCCGTTTGTAAGTTTCTATATAATTTGTGCGCTCTTTGCTGCTTACGGAATGCTGTACGTGTTGCAACTGACCAGAGCTTAACAGAACCTGAGTCACGTATAGCAGACCATGGAACATAAAGAGCTATAGCTGCTTCAACTATTTCTTTAAATCGTAGCCAAAAATCATCAACTGTGGAGCATGTGCTGAAAATTATTGACCAGTCTACCGACAGCAGTATTGCATTAATAGCACTGTAGTTTGCTTTACGAAAGTTTCTCTTATAACAAACTTCTTTCGAATCATCAATTCCAAACCCGCTTAAAAGAGCCGTGACAGAAAAATGGTCTGAGTTACAAAAGGCTGACCCAATATTAATATTACTAACAAGAGTTGGTTCATTTGCTAAGATTAGATCGAGAATATTGCCTTTTTCATGTGTTGGTTCGGTCACGTACTGCTCAAAACCCAGGCTTGTAATAGCATCATAAAAAGTAATGTCTGCAGTTCCTAGACCAGCTCGATTATAGTTCCACTTAATATTAGGGTAATTAAAATCTCCTACGAGCAAACACGTACCCTTACCAGGGTTGGGAGTCTCGGTCTCGGTCTCGGTCTCGGTCTCGCCCAAAAGCCGAGACTTGGCCGGTCTCGGTCTCGGTCTCTGTCTCGGTCTCGCTCATCCAAAAGTCTCGGTCTCGGACCGAGACTGGAAATTTTTTAAAAACATCTAATTTTGGCGAAAATTTTAAATCAAGGTTATGAAAATTAACTAACGAGGTGCGGAAACCATATATTTATGTGTTAAAGCCCCTAATACTAGATCTAAGCCTCAAAAAATGGTTGAAACTAATTTTAAGCTAAAAATTGCTAGTCTCGGTCTCGGTCTCGGTCTCGCCCAAAAGCCGAGACTTGGCCAGTCTCGGTCTCGGTCTCGCCCAAAAGCCGAGACTTGGCCAGTCTCGGTCTCGGTCTCGGTACCATGGTCTCGGTCTCGTTCTCGGTCTCGGTCTCGGTAAAATCTCGGTCTCGCCCAACCCTGACCCTTACACAATCTGTACATTTCAGCACACAATGATTCTGTAGACTCAGTGATATTGGTAGATGGGGTCCTGTAGCAGGCTCCCAATCGTAAACATCTATTTTTACCAGCAAAAATATCAATCCAAATCATTTCGTAGAACACCTTTTGTATTGTTTCGACAATAGTAAACACTAGAAATTTTGGTACTAAAATTAATACGCCGCCACCCTTTCCCCGTCTACTATTATCATCACACCTAACAATGTTATGTGACTTTAAGACATCAGCAAAGATTTGATCATGCAACTCATCATGTAACCACGTTTCAGTTATCACAACAATACTATTGACATTCTCAGAATCAAAATGCTGTAAATCAATTAACTTATTAACAATACTTCTTGCATTAAAAAGAATCAAAGTAACATTTTTGCGATTTAAAGCGAATTGTCTGGCCCCTACTCTTTTCCCGACTTATCACGGTTAATCTTCTTAATAATTTTCCCTTGTTCGTGCAGCTGTAAGCCTCCGTCCAAATAGGCATGTCACCTCTTTTACTACTGTTAAATGCATAGGCTAATTTATTTTGTGCCAGAAAGGGAACCTCTAAGAATTCTACCTTGTAAGGATCTACTAAAATTAGCACATATTTATCGTTAATTGGAATTTAGTGTTCACATAGCTTTCCGTCAGAACCTACGTTTCTCACCTTTGTTCAATAAAATATGTGATTAGTGGTGGGGGCGTCGTACTTTCTGAGAGCAGTTGACTTGACTCTTAAGTCTTACTTACCATACTTATGATCCTACCAAATTAAAGTCTAATTTCGTATGCAGATTATGCCTTGTATCGTGGTCTGTAGATCTGTCAGAGGCGGGGCTCTTTCCCCCCACTCCTTTGCAACTTTAAAATTACAAGCTTTGACCCAACTCCTTGGTTCTAATCCGTGACAGTCAAAGTTACCATACCAACCTTTCATTGAGACAGTTCCTTCGTGTTCTTCAATGTATGTTACTGTTCATCTGGGTTGTTCCAATTATGGGAACAAATCAGACCGAAGCAGAGTTGGTACTTAATTAATTCCTCCTACTTGAAAGCTTGGTATATATCGCCAGCACGCTCCAGATGGATTAGCTAACGTAGACAGAAAATTTGTGTTTTAACTTTGTGTGCTGTAAAATATGTATCCTACGTAAACGTACTATTCGATTTGACGTAATTCAAGTTTAACCTACATGTCTCGTAAATCGTTGTCTGGCCGTAAGCGTACTATATGTTCGATTCGACGTAATTCAAGTTTAACCTACATTAAATTGTTGTCTGGCCGACCACTTGATTGACCAATTTGAAATATTACGTAATGTATACGTATTACGTACATATTATAAGCAAGAGTACATGCTACTACATAAGGTAAGTTTAGTTAGGTTGCTGCACTCTGAGTTCAATTGGCACAGTGCATACTCCATGCAGCTCTCTTGAATAAATTTTGTGCTAAAGCATGGGCCCGTTGCAAAAGATTCTCCTAAGTTCAGCTTAGGTGGCTACTTAGAAGATTTGGGTTTCAAAAGATTCTCCAAAGCTAGGAGTGCTATCCACCATTTCTAACATTTCTAAGTTAGGAGCAGCGCCAGCTAAACTTAGGAGAAATCGAGCTTTGGAGATCTCCTAACTCCCTCCTAGACAGCTCCCAGACATCCTCCTAAGTACCCTCCTAGGAGGGTACTTCGGAGAATCTACTCTTGCGCCACTTTTGATCCTAGCCGAGGTTTTGTTGTTTCACGTTGAACATGGATTTGCACGTAATCATGAAACATATATACGCATTAAAAATTTTATCACTTGGTCAAGTTTTAAGGATTTTGAGCGGTTGGGGGGAGGGCGGTTAATCGAGACAAGATTTTGCTAACTTTTGACTGTATTGTTCTAATTTGTTCATTAATTGATTTTTATAATGATTTTTTGGTATATATTTCTTGTTTTAGGTTGCAATTAAAATAGTTGATAAGACACGATTGGACGAAGCCAATCTTGAAAAGGTCTACAGAGAAGTCAGAATTCTAAAGATGCTAAATCATCCAAATATTATCAAGCTTTATCAGGTATATATAAATGCCAGTTGACTTTCGTTTTTATCATTTTTCTCTTTTTATTTATTGTCACATTAGCGCTACGTATTGATTATAATGTCGCTTAATTGGTTCCAGTTTAAACACGTTTATTAATTGAATATAATTTCTCACATTACTATATATACATCAATTTTATTTATTCGTTCACTTTTTAAGGTGATGGAAACCGACAAAATGCTTTATTTGGTGACAGAATACGCTGCCAGTGGCGAAATGTTTGGTACGTTGCGTACTTAATCTTTCTAATGGCTCCAATTTTATTAGCTTTTGCTGAGATGACAGTGACCAAGTTTTTGAGGCATTTATTTACGTCATGAGCCTCTATATTTGTGCTTTCGAAAAAAAAGACGGTGAAATTCTGGAGGTCGACCGGAGCCATTTCATCAAAGGAATGGCACTTCTCGTACGTACGTAGGTATATGACCTTTTGGGACTTTTAGAGGCCGTTAAATGCCAGGAACTTTGATGCCTGTCATTCATCAGCCTGTGAGAGAGGGAGAGTAAGGGAGGTTGCGTTATAAAAGGTTGGGACTCGCAGCCCCCCAGCCCGACCCCCATAATCAGTGCTATTTGTTTCGTGAAGCACTCTTTGGCTGACAGCTGCTTCAAGGGCCCCTTCAAAGAATTTGAAGCAGTCTAATTTAGTTTGACGTCATCCAGTCCTCCTTTTTCTCTCCCCATATCTCCGGTTGACGTCAGCCAGGAGGCACGTGTACCTGTCGTGAACCTAAAAGGCTGGCTAATGGCTCTCTTTGTGGTGTCGTGCCTAGATTTGCTTCGACTTTGTTGAAGAAAAAAAGGAAAAATACGCATATATTTTGAGAAAGACAGGGCAAATAAATCCAAATGATATTAATTTACGTATATATGTAGGTAGGCGAAGTAAATGTTTGTTTGCTTATTTTGGGTATATATTGCAATGTTGGATGTAAAGTAAGCTAGATTGTAGTAAAGTTATTTCATTGTTTCAGATTTTATTGCTACTCGTGGACGATTAAAGGAACCCGATGCCAGAGTGAAGTTTGGACAAATCCTTTCCGCTGTGGAATACGTTCACAGTCTCGGAATTGTACATCGTGATCTAAAAGTAATAATTTCCTCAAAAAAGTATTTCAGAGTTTAGGGCTCTTTCAAATTTTAGGCTAATGAATCAATGTTTAATCAAACCAAAAATGTTATGCTGGAATTTGACAGCATACATGTAACAAGTTATCTGTGATTCTTAGCTTCAGGGGCGATGTTATCAGCAGCAAAATCGTCCGTCCAAAATATGTACCTCGAGCAAGCTTAATATTACCTTCAGCATAGAACTAATCCTGGTTAGCGACTTACGCGGCTTTAGGAATAAAAATCGGCCTACCGAATAGTGGAGTAGTAATCCTATACAAAATACTTTCGAAGTGAATATTAGAAAATGTCGTTGTATATTTTAGGCGGAAAATCTTTTACTGGACGCAAATCTGAACATCAAAATTGCTGATTTCGGCTTTAGCAATTTCTATCAAGAAGGACAACAGCTTAAAACCTATTGTGGCAGTCCTCCCTATGCTTCCCCCGAAGTTTTTGAGGGCAAAAGTTACAATGGTCCAGAAATTGATGTCTGGGTAGGCACTATTTTGATCTAATTGTTTCGTATATATTGTATCGTAGTAATTTGTTTGTACCACTTTTGATTCAGAGATAAAATTATAAGGCTCTTTTGAACGTTGAAAAATTATCAATTGGTATATGCAATTTGTTTCTGCTTAGCACACTTACTTGTGCGTACTGCACATCGAATAGGATTTGTGCGGCGTTCGATTTCTACCGCACAATAAAGCGTTACACTTCTTCTAACATCTTTGTGTATGTTTAGCGTTGATTGAACGTTTGCTGTTAAAATTGTTGCGGCTTGTAAAAACAGTTTTGCGATTGTTCTTCATCTTACCTTGTTTTAAAGACTTTTGTGGCTAGCGTAAACTGTTAACCTGTTTCAGAGTCTTGGTGTGGTGCTATACGTTCTCGTTTGTGGAGCGCTTCCTTTCGATGGGCAAACTTTGCCTGCCCTTCGAGATCGGGTTTTATCTGGCCGCTTTCGCATTCCATTTTTCATGTCATCCGGTATGAAAATTATCAAACATTTTAGTTTTTTTCCTGTTACTTTTTGTATTTTTTGTAAATTAATTTTTATCGCTAGAGAATACTAACAACAATAATTGTGTAACTGTTGTACATTAATTGGATAACTGTGTAATTGACACATTAATTACTACTTTAATGTGCATAGTTTGTTCCTTAGCACTTAGGCATTTCTTGGGTTTCGCTTCTAAGCGGTGACAACTATCGGATCGTATTATCTAGCGCAGCCGACAGCAGAATCTGTAGCTTTTCATTTTGACATTTTTTGCAATGTTTTAGACTGTGAACACTTGATTAGGAAAATGCTAACCCTGGAACCGTCCAAGCGCTATTCCATTGCTCAGGTCAGAGCCCACAGGTGGATGCAGTCCTCAACCGTCCCGTCAAAGCCCGCCTCCGTTGTCAGCTCCGCCTCTTCTGATTCGACCGGCAGCGGGGCCGGGGAGACGACGATTACGAAGGCGACATCAACGCCCAATCAAACAGATCCCTGTGAACAAATTCTGAGATATATGCAAAATTTGGGCATAGATTCCAGCAAGGCTAGAGATGTAAGTAGTCAAAGTGAGCTTGAAATTCAATATAGATTTTTGGCGTCCTGACATGCTTAATATATGTAGTTTCTTTAAATGTTCTCAAGCGATGTTAGAAATCAAAATTCGAGCAGAAGGACCTCAGGACTTTAAACTGTCTACTGTTGTTGTAAATATGACCCTGACTACATTGTCTTTCGATGCTCCACGCCTACTGGGCTGGGCCATTAGCTTTATTGTATTTGTGTACATACCCTTTCTTTCCAAGATGTTTTTAGCGCAAGAAGTTCTCTACCTGACATTGTACGTATGCATTCTTTGTTTCAGTCTATCAAACGGGATACCTATGACAATTTTACGGCAATTTATCTGCTGTTGCTGGATCGTTGGCGAGCAAAATCAGGCAGTCCTTCCCTGGACGGTGGCGGACATCGGCGTAGATCCACTGATCCCGCATCCCCGGTAGCAAACATCCCCTCCCCTTCCATACCGTCTCGACCTAATCTGGGTCAGGTCAGGCATACCAGTAACGGGTTCTCCCAGACTACAGACTGTGTCACTTCTACCTGCTATTCAACGGCCACTACTTCCGCTGTGGGTAATAGTGGTGGTGGCGGTATCGGTGTAGGCAGTGGCGCGCCGATCTGTCCGCCTAGCTATGCCACGGGTGGTCCGACTAGTTTCAGCAGTTCTGGAACTGACAGCGGCGTGGAGTCGGTCACCAGTGACTCCTTGTCCCGTCAGAGCACCGTTGCCTCTTCCATCGATGAAAGTCTGGAGGTGGACTTGACCTGCGGCTCCATGGCCCTCCCTGGCGGACCGGACACGGCAAATTTGCCCTCCTCGAAATTCTCCACCCCCGGCGGGCCGGTCGGTGGTCCGGTCCCCCCGCTGTCCACCCGGAACTCATCGGACATGCTCAGTTCCTATGACTCTGGCGGGTCTGTGTCCAGTTTCGGCGGCAATGTGTCTCCCTTTGAAAGCTTTGACTCTCAGATTGAGACGGACATCATGTCCAGCCTCTCCTCCTGGCAAGCTCAGGGGAGCGGAGGGGGCGGCGGCTATCCCCCCTCCATGTACTCCTACCACCCACCTCATCCGCCCGGTGCTGTGGCTGGCTATCAGCCCTCCTGTTCCGTCACACTCCACTCCTCCTCCCATACCGACGATCCCTCACATCCCGCCTATACTCCGACCCTGGTCAATGGACAGCTCTGGACCCCTCAGGGAGCCCTCGTCCCACCGACGGATTTTGGACGACGAGCCTCTGACAATATGATGTTCGCCAATGTGAGCGACGGCGCCGGAGGGGTATTTCCCTGTGGACATCTGCTCTCTCATACACCCAAGGCTCGCGGCATCACGGAGCTTAACAGATTCGCCGGGGGTCAGAGCAGCACTCCACCTGGTGGGTCTTCACCCCAGCGAGCGGAGGAAATCGATGCAGAGCATCCACAGTGGTATCATCCTCAGACGAACACCACGGGGACCCTTCCCAGGACTTCAGGCGGCGGTCCCAGCAGCAATGCGAGAGCCGCTGCCGCTGAGCGACGCCATCTGAGGCAGCGACCTCCCCTCCCCAAACGCAGCAGTCTAAATGATCGGGAATTTCAGCCACACAAATGGCTGGCCATGAAACAGAGTCGTCAGCTGGAACAGCAGCGCTTTGTCGACACCAATCATCGGGTGGAGGAGGAGGAAACGACGATGACTGCGAACCCGCCCGGTCCGCCCGGACCGGCTGGAAATGGTGGCGTGCCGGTGGCAGCCGCAGCAGGCGCCCTCAAACTGGCCTCACCGATCTGTGAGACGACGCCTTCCCCCACGTCCGGCGTCATGAAGCCCTTCCCTTCCCTGATTCACCAAAGTCGACTTCATCAGAAACGACAGCTATTCCAGAAGACTCAACCCCTCCGGCCGATGGTCCGGCAGCCCTCCTATCAGATGGCCCAGAAACATTCGGTCATGCCGGGCGACGGTATCAACGGGATCCCTTCCTCCCCGGATTTCGATCAGACCGGAGGCCCCTATGCCGGTGAGCCCTATTTTCCGGAAGAGGGAGCCATCATGGTACCGACGCCACTGTCTCCGATCGAAGACACAGCTCATCAGGAGCGAGAGGAAGAGTGTATGGATCTTTCTTGATATAAAAGATCAACTTAGATCCTTGTTTCTTTCTGTTAGTCAGATCATTGTAACTGATAACTGAGCTACCATTTTGTCTTGGACTGCCTCCAGCCCTGTTCGTCTTGTGTATAAACCCTACAACTACGTGTAAGACTGCATACTGCTGTTGTCTTTTGATGTTGGTTTATTTTTTGTTTGTCTATTTGGAGATTTGTACGTATGTAGTATATACGTATGAAGTGCAGATTTATGTACTGTTTTCATATATATATAAGTTTCCTGGAAACGTTTGTAAGAAACCCCGGAGCAATCAAAACAGTTCTCCTGCCTTGTTATACTAATTCCATTGTTTATTGATTTGGTTTACGGGTTTTTTTATACCGGTGTTTTTATTTACTGCATCAATTTGTCGTCATGATAATTGCTGTATGTCTAAACATTTGTCACGTATTATCATGCTGAACAAAAATAGTTTTGGATTTGGATCCTAAAAACAGAAAATGGTGAATTATTTATAAGTCAGATGTCAGATTATTTGTGATTATAAATGCAATGCTCTTAGCTAGATATTACCTACTGTCCAATTAATTGTTGTTGTGACATTCATTTTATTTCTGTTATATATTGTCTTAACTGCTATAACGTTTAAGTATGTGCAATCACACAATATTTAACTTTGTTATAGAAGTATATATATACGTACAGAAACGATTCAGTTGCAAATTAAAGTTTTAATGTAAATCTTACTAGGCTAAAGCTAGGTAATCCCAACAACTAACGTAACTTTGCCGAGTCAACAATCGAACTCAGAGTGATCGAAAAAGCTATCTGTGCCACATTTTTTGCTCGATTGGTCAAGTTTGAGTTCATGGTCAAGTACCCACCTTGTAATTGTCTCTCTACACGCAATTTTCCGTCTGTAAAAACCGTATTTTTCAGAAAATTATCTATCCTTCCTAATTGCTTATATTAGTCACTAATGGATATGTATACTGGCTTGAAGATGATGACGCGCGACTGACGTCAAGATCTTAATGGCCTGAAATTGCTTCTAATCCAAAACCTGCGTCAGAGGACAGCTGCCTTTCTGAAAAGCAGTTATTTTTAAACCTAATTTTCAAAATAGGGACACGTTGTCTTCATGTTGCCGGAAAGGAGGAAAGGGAGTTCATCAAGAAAAGTTCAGAGCTGTCACTCAGCCTTTTTAATAGAATAAAATAGTTTAACTCCCCATCCAATGAGGAAAGACTTTGAGACAAAGCTTCAAACGAAAATAAGATATATAACAGATAATTGCGGAAGCTATAACTGTCCACCTCAACATTTCCATCGTTAAGAGAAGACTGTTTTGAGACTGGTCCATCGGATTGTGTCCCTTTTATTGTACCGACTGCATAAGTAAAATGACAAGCCGAGGAGATCCTTTACTTACCCCGGTTTGCACCAAATAAGATTAGGACTAACGGCGGATTAGCCGAGGGCTAAGTCCAAGTTTTGAATAGGAATTTAGCACTTAGTCTTGAGATAATCCGCAGATATAACCTTAATCTGATTTTGTGCAAGCCGAGGTTAAATACCTAAAACTTATTTTCGTGCTCTTTAACATTGTGGGACCAGTCCCGTATATATTTTTAAGCGAAAAGATAAGAAAGTCTTAGTTTTTGCCATTATACATTCGGTAGGAAGTCTATTGGTTGCTTTGGCTGGAAAGAGGGCATTGAAATGAGCATCTTTGCTTTTACAACCTTTAAGCTATCTCTAGTTAAATCAGTCAGTATAAGCAAAAATCTATTTTGGGGGTCAAAAACGGCTTTTTAGAGGAAATCAGTTTATTTCAAAATTACTGCCAAATCTTACGAACGACTTTGGTCCATTTATACTCAATCGATACACAGTCTAACTGCACATTTTATCCATGCCTAATAGCGGATAATATTGCTTTAAGCTAGAGATTTCGCCGAAAAATCATTTTGGCAAAACTGCGATTATTTTGTTTTGAACGTTGATTTCTCAAAAACTGCTGACGGATTCCGGATATTTTTAGCAGAGTGGAAATTCGCACTTCGCGGACGGACGTTTGTCTTGGTTTGGTCTAAGACATTTCGAGTAGCAAGAAAACTCAATGCGAAGTTGCGAAATTTGGCATTTGGCCGATTTTCCTGACCGTTAAGACTGCTGTGCGAAATCCAAAAAACGTCCCTCGGCCCTATGTCCTTTATATCATGACACAAAAATAACTTTTGGCCGATTCTACTGTTTTGATAAATCGATTGTTCAAAAATGTTTGGTCTGTGTTGTGTTTAACCGTTATGTCAGAAACTTTTTGCCAATTTTTTGATAATTTTTGCTAGTTTGGCAAACTCATGTAAATGTACTGATGTAAAACGATGTTATATATCTATAAAGCTCTTTCCAACTCCTTAAATTGCTAAAATTATAGCGTTTGAAAAAATCACCAGGAAAGCACTGCGCAAAATGAAACCAGCACCTTAAACGTTAACAGTATAGTCAAGCTCAAGAGTCCATAATTAATTCCTTATTATTATTATTATTATTATAGAAGAAGAGTAAGCCACTAGAGGGCTCCTCTTCTTGGCATTTCGTAACGGTGCTCCGACCACAATACACGAATGTTCCCCCGTTCAGTGGTGGGGGGGTCGATGAGCATATCCCCTCCCCGTTTTGGTGGGGGGGGGTGGCCAAAAGAGGTCCCAGTTTGGTTGGGGGGTAGCCAAAAGAGATCTTCGTTTGGGGGGTAGCCAAAAGAGGTCCCCGTTTGGTGGGGGAGGGGGGGGGAGGCAGGAAAGGGTCCCCGTTTAGGGGGGGGGGTCGTCAAGACAAAGATTGGCTGAATCTGATTGGCTGTTGGCGACTCCCCTCCCCCAAACGGGGACCCCTTTCGCCTACCCCCCCCCACCAAACGGGGACCCATTTTCGAATTAAACAAAAACTACCATAATCCTCTGCTCTCCCCCCCCCGCACCAAACGGGGAGGAGGTCTCTGAAATCTGATTGGCTATTGATTGACTACCCCCCATCACTAAGCGGGGCCCTGTTTTCTGCTCTCCCCCACCAGACGGAGGGGGGTATGCTTTGTCGAACAGAGCGATCCCCCCACCAAACGGGGCAACATTCGCGTATTGTGGGCGGGGTACCATAACGCAATGCAGTGAAGAGAAGCCCTCTATTGGCTTACTCTTCTAAAATATAGTGCACTTATGCACTCTTGGTCTATGTAGTTATGTACATGGTTTCACCCGTTTCTTTTCAAGGACCTATTCTAAGAAACATTAAATTTAAAATTTGAATAGGCTAGTCAGCAACGACCACAAAAGTTCGCAGAAAGGTAAGAGTTGCTTGGTGGCTTTTGCAGCGAGACTGGAAAACATCCACAACTGTTGCCAGAGATGAGGCATCTACGAAAATCCCAAAGCCAAAACTGGATGATGGGGGGTTTGCAATCTGTGCTGATGAAATCATGGGAGGTTAGAATACCCATTCTGAAGGATGACCTACGCATCACAGAGCTAATGAGTTTGTATTTCGCCTATTACGACACATTTTTTGGAACAGAGACCTCAGTAGTCTTTAACATCCACCTCCGTTTTTAAGAAAAACAGCCGGAGGGTAAGAAAAAGTCCCTGTATTCAGTTCTGCTTATCAACCACGATCAAAATCTGTTGTAGGCCAGACGGATTTTCGGTTCGGCCGGCCTACCGAGCCAACAACACAACACTACTCACAACACAACCAACTAACCAGTAGTTCGCAAAAAATTATTCCATTTCATCAAGCCAATATGTCACTTCTAATTCCATCTGATGCTTAGCCACACCTCCGCTTGGCTTACTTTCTGCAGCCATAGTTTTTCTCCAGTAGCCCTTCAAGCGTGTTTCAGCCAACTTAGTCAACCGAGGCATGCGGACGACTGCGCATACCTACAACGCACGTAGCCCTTCTGACTTTGACGCGGCTTGTCCAGTCCCAGTGTCCAGTGCATCTGGGCTTCTTGAGTTGTCATAACTATTTTTTAACGATTTTCTATCTTCGTTTCTCCGCATTTCACTAACACAACTGATAGGACTGTTGTAGTGACTTTACAGTGTGCCCCCAGCAAAAATATAACATTACAATTGCCTAGAGGTCAGATGTTTTTGATTTTAAATTATGCATGCATAAGTCACTTTTTGATGCGTTCCGATCTACCACTTGTTTTTCTTGGAGGTTTTATTTTCATGTGGGTTTTTGGGGTTCTGGATGTTTTTAATTTTTTGTAGAGATTTGATCGACAACTACGTACATTTCACCGAAAGAATGACCGTTGGCGAAATTGACAAATTGGCGAAATTTCAATAAAAATAGCAATTTTCGTAAAATTAGCTACATTTGAGGACCTTAAGCTTGAGCATATTTTGCAAACTAAGCCCACGAACCAACGCGTTCGCGAAATAAACTCTCGCAGAATTTTTTCGCAACTTTATTGAGCTTTTAGGCAATTTAGGAATTCTTTCAATTTTCAAAGACAATTTTCAAGCACAAATTGGTTAATGAGCCTGCTTAAATTTAGTTGCAAAATGTGCTAAAGCTTAAGGTCCACAAACGTTGCTAAATTTGCTAAAATAGCCATTTTATCGTGCAATTTCGCCAACTTCTCCATTTTGCCAACGGTCATTCTTTCGGTGAAATGTACCGTATGTTTGGTTTCATGTTTTGATGTGGGTTCTTGGGGGGCTCTTGGGGGTTCTTAACTTTTTGGAAGAGATTTGATCCGTAACTTTAGTTTCAAATTTTAGATGGAGGTTCTGAAATTTTTTTAAGAGATTTGATCCTATACAGTCTAGTTTTAAGTGTTTGCTGGAGGTTCTGAGGGTTTTCGAGTCCGGGTATACCGAAGTGTGTGCGTTGTCTGGACTTAGATCTAGGACGAACTCGTTCTTCTCATAGTCAGCTTTCCATTCATACCCATATTGTGGATATTAGATGTAGCATACACACAAATTTCGGTCCAATTTATGATAAAAGCCAAGAGGACCCCCCACCCAGTACCAGAGCTGGAAGTGGGTCACGGGTATCCGCGGGTACCCGCGGGTACCCGCGGGTAGGGTAGGGTGTGGGTCAACACGAGTGACCCGCGGGTTAAAGATGGGTCAAAGGTAGGTCAAAGGTGGGTCAGTCGAGGATCCAAAATCCAGTTTTTATCACTAAAATTTCAAAAATTTTTCGGCTTCGCCGAATTCTAGTATTCTGTTTTTTGTTTTTCCGTAAGATCTGGCCAAAATTATCACAGCTTACGCAAAGTGATTCCTATAATAAAAATGACAGCGTTTGACATCTAGTACTGCCATAATTTCTACGAGTAGAGGATACATAGCAAAAGTATGTGCAAATTAGAATGTAAGAACCGTCTGCAAGATTTCTCCTTCAAGCTCAGTGGATTTCCAGAGAAATACTTTGGATATTTACAACCATCTGCTAATTCTACTCAAGAAAAATGCTCATAGTTGTTTTTCTTAAATTTTTGTTTTTCTTTCATTCATACATTTTAATTTCCAAAATTATATATTATTTCAGATATTCAATTCAGTTGCTTTTCATTAAACTGCGGTCTGTTCAAATGGATTTAATAACAGCTAAATACGTATTTACATTATTTTATTTCTGACCAAGATTTACGCAAGATTTAGCCTTTTAGCACCAGAAGTGGGTCATGCGGGTCATATAATCTTTCGCGGGTCACGGGTATGGGTCAGGTGGGTAGGGTCAAGGATTCACGGGTCGCGGGTCGGGTGCGGGTCAAAAATATTGACCCACTTCCAGCTCTGCCCAGTACACTCCGATTATATGCTACATATTTGGGTGGTGTCTAAACCCAGGAACAGCAATAGGAACAGGAATAGGAACAAAGGTCTAACCAGGAACAGGAACAGGAACGTGGGTCTAATTTCAGAAGCAGGAACGGGGTATAATTTCAGGAACAGGAACGGGGTCTAATTTCAGGAACAGAATCAGAAATAGGGGTCTAATTTCAGGAACAGAATCAGGAACGGGGGTGATTCATGCCGTTCCGTTTCTGTTTTTAGACCACGGTTCCTGTTCCTGTTCCTGGTTTTATACCTTTATTCCTGTACATGTTCCTGGTTTTAGACACAACCACAAATTTGATGACTGAGATACATATCATGTCTGCTAAAGTGCCTGTTGAAGGAAAGGATCCACAACGTCACATAAAAATTAGTCTTGGATACAAACACATGAAAAAATTGAGAATCTTTCTGAGGCGTAGTATTGATTCCCAGGTCGCGGAATCAATACTGATTAAACACTTTGATCCACTTCAAGCTCTGGACGACTCAGTTTAAGATCTGAGTTCATAAGTGTTCAAATCCAGTCCCGCTGTCTTAGGGCCTTTTCGCGCGCGAGTTAAACGAGTTAAAATTAACTCGATCCTTTTCGCGCCAGGGTTAAAATAGTTAAATGAGTTAATTTTAACTAGCTGGGGTTAAACGAGTTAAACGTTTTTAACTCTGTGCTCCCGCGAACAGGGGTTAAAATTAACTCGTTTAACTCTACCTGCATTCGCGCGCACATAATGGGTTAAAATCCACAGAGTTAATTTTAACTCAACCTCTTTTCGCGCGCGAGCTAAAATTAACTCCTTTAACTCTGCAGCAACTTTTCCCATTGAATTTTAACCCTCGATTCTGCACGGGGGTTAAATGAGTTAAAAATAAGGTAGGCCGCCTGAAGTCACTACAGGTCAACTAAACCAAAAGTGGTATTTTATTTAATGTTTTGGCTTGTTTTATTATGTTAATACAAGAGTTTTTTTACAAAAATATTTATTTTTCGGTTCAGAACAAATAGTTAACTGTAATACTGCATTTGCAAAATAAGTAGTGTGGAATAATATATAATTGCATAAAATGTGTTGAGAAAAGTCGCGAAATTGAAATGAAATACATGAAATGCACTATGAAATACACTATGAAACGCTCAAAGTTATTCCTTTTATGGCATTCAGTTTGGTTAGCTTTGATTGGCTGTTTCAAAATACTTCCAGGCTTGATTGGCTAGTGCTACTTCAGAGGCGCTACCTGATTGGTCGGTGCTTACACACTGTTTGCTTATTAATCTTCAATTCGGGTCTGTCTAAAAAGCGGAAGCGGAAACGGAAATGAAAGCAGAAATGGGGTCTAAAAAGCGGAAATAAAAACGGAAACGCAGTCTAAAATGTGGAAACGGAATTTAGTCTAAAAAGCGGAATCCAAAATATGTCTAAAATGCGGAAACGGAAAAATAGTCTAAAAAGCGGAAGCGGAAACATTTAGTGTGTTCGAGATATTTCTCTCGCTAGACGGCGCTGTGTTAGAATTCGGGCATCCAATGAAAAAACCTTATTTCGTTGGCATTATGACAGCATCGTGTTAAGCGTATAGTGAACTTGCAGTGTTTTGATTAAAAGAAATGGGAAATTTCATATAAAAAGAATGTATAACTTGAAAAAATATGTATCTGGAGAAACCCGTCCATAATTAAACATGTTTTTGGACATTTAATGGGTAATACCAAGTAATACTAATAATGGATAGGGATAAAGGATTTCTAAACTTACCTACGTTTTTTAGTTTTTACCTAAGTCCGACTACAGCTTACTGGTAAAAATAATTTTTTTGATAAATACAACTTTATACACAGTGCGATTATTCGATTCTAGTTCGATATTAAGATTTTACCTGGAAATGGGTGCCCATGAAAGGGGTGCTGGGATAATGAATTAGCAATCGAAACAACCCTAAAAACTGTCGACGAAGTAAGGCTGTATTGGTAGTAACTGAATCGCTAGCTGAAATGTGCATATATTTATTTGTGATCCTAAAAGTGCAGGAATCGTTTAACTCTGCTCGTTTTCTCATTTTCAGTAACGACTTTACTTAATAACCATTAATTTGTTTATTCAATTACTATTGCAGTATTCGTTAAATATTTCAAGTTATAGGATTTAACTTTTAGCATTTGGTTTTGATTCCACAAACTAGACCGCAATTCTATTTATTTAATCACATTTTTGACCATTTTCCACATGCTGTTACTCTTTTTGGACCCTAATTCCGTTTCCGCCTTGTAGACCCGCTTTCCGCTTTTTAGGCCCCAATTCCGTTTCCGCCATTTACGTGCTTTCCATTTCCGTTTCCGCTTTTTAGACCATGTTTCTGCTTCCGTTTCCGTTTTTTAGACCCCAATTCCGTTTCAGTTTCCATTTCCGCTTTTTAGACAGACCCCTTCAATTCTTCGTGATTGACTGGCCTGTAATGTGAAAAGTTTCGGTCGATTCTGACAAAGCACTTAGGAATTGCTTTTTTGCTGCGGAACCGTCATACATTTTCAAATTACATGGAAATAATCGATAGCTAATTATTCGTTAAGTACGGAATGAAACAACTCAAAACTTAAACTCGATGTGCAGAACATGTGTTACAAAGTTATGTGTGGAAATAAGCAGAATCCGTAACCATAACATTTTCATGATGTATCCCTTCCTTAAATCGCTTTTAGGGATCCCTGCTCGGTAACAAAGCACTGTATTAGCAAAGCACGGTGTGAAAGCCATCATGAATGACACCGTGTATTGCACACTAACACCGTTCAAGGAGCAGCTACTTGTTATATTGAGCTTTGCTGTGTACTATTACATGTACTATGCGACAAATGACGGATCTTTTGCGCTTTCCCCCAGCCCTAAGTTTTCATTTTTTGACCAATAACTTTGAAATTTGGTGTGGGTGCATACTGGAGGCTGGTGAATTCAAAAATTTAAAAATTTTAAAATTTTAAAAATTTTTAAAAAATTTTAAATTTTTGTTTGGTAAAGCCCGGTTCATACTTGTCTCTATGTCTCTGTCTCTGAGTCTCTGACTCTAAGTCTCTGTCCTTTTGTCTCTACACTGACAGGGACAAGACGTTCATGCTTGAAAGGACAAAAAGACAGAGACCAGGTCATGTGACAACTAATTCAAATTCTATTGGCCACTGGGTTTAACCAAAAACGAGCAAAAAGTATTTCAATCGAAAAATATTATGTTACTATTGTTGTCCCATTAACAGCCGAAGTTCTATTATGTTGAAAATTGACTTTAAAATTAGTTATAAATGTAGTTACTTTTAAATATCCAACTTAACAGACATATCACGTGTTAGCATCTGCTGTTTTGATTGGCTGCCGCTTAAGGACAGGCAGAAAAGTTGAGCATTGTTTGACTTCGCTTAGAGACTCTTAAGGACAGCTTAGAGACAAAAGGACAAAAAGACAGAGACAGGTATGAACCGGCTAAAGACAGAGACATAGAGACAGAGGCCTAGAGACAGAGACTCAGAGACAAGTATGAACCGGGCTTAAGGGGGGACCAAGGGGAACCAAAAAATTTTTTGAAAAAATTTTGCTGAAAACATGCATACAGGGGTTTTCTGGGGCGCTGAGCACGAATATGAAATCCGTTTTTCGATTCAGCTTTTCGTTAGCTCAGTATAAGCTTACATGTTAAGCTTACAACTTTAGCTTATACTGAGCAAACGAAAAGCTGAATCGAAAGACGGATTTTAGGTTCGAGAACAATGCCTCAGAAAACCCTGGTATGAATGTTTTCAGCAAAATTTTTTCAAAAAATTTTTTGGTTCCCTTATTAAACAAAAATTTAAAATTTTTTAAAATCCAGTATGCACCCACACCAAATTTCAAAGTTATTGGTCAAAAAATCAAAGTTAGGGCTGGGGGGGGGGGAAGCGCAAGTGACTAATTAGCTTTTCCAATATAAAACGTTTAATTCCAACGCACACCTCCTTTAATATTGCATAGTCGACTATTTTGCTAAAGGGTAGCTACTTCAAGTTTAAACTTTGGCTAGAAAATCATATCCAATCAAACTGATGCGATGGTCTTACGGTGGTTTGGGCGCCATCTAGATTGTGCTTTGCTGATAGTAAATTAAACATTTGTGCACAGATGCTTAAAACTGTTTAATCTCTACAAAATAAGGAATAACATAAGTTGTCTTTTCAACTAGTAGCAATATTTAAAAGAGGAATATTAAACCACTGAAATTCATTCAAGACAAGGCGGAAGCATAGTTTGCCGATTATGTTGATCACTGCTTTAATCTGATTTGAACGCGCGCATGGAAAGAATGCAAACGAATCGGCAGAGCAAAACGAGTTAAAATTAACTCTTTTAACCCCTGTTCGGGCACTCAGCGAGTTAATTTTAACTCACACGATTTTAACTCATTTAACTCTGTTCGGTTTAACCCTGCTAGAGTTAAAAGAGTTAAAACAGGCAGGGTTAAAATTAACTCGCTGAGTGCGCGAACAGGGGTTAAAATATTTAACTTTAACTCGTTTAACTCTACTCTTTTAACTCGCGCGCGAAAAGGCCCTTAGAGTAGTTCCAGTTCTATCTGTGAACTCAAACAGAACTCCTGGAGCCTAGATAAACCCAACAGTGGACACAACTATAGTTTATTCCATAATAAATAGAACTTCACTTTTTAATTTTATACAACAGAAGGGAGGCATCACAACAAAAAATCTACAGAAGAAAAACATAGGAACTGATGCCTTATAGACAAACATCAATCTAAGAACAAGAGTATCCTATAAACATTGAACATATAACGCGCTATTCAAGTCAGCGAACAACAATGCAAGCACAAGCGCTTTGACTAGCGCAACAGGCTTGTGCATGACCACATAAAACGGTGACAGCTACAGATAAACACATTGTATTGTACTACAAAAATATTCAGGTTGATCACCACAGACACACACAAAATATTATTAGGGTCTCTTCGAGCTTTCCTGACATGGTACCTACGGGGATAATTCTGTAAGCCTGGGGTGGGTTGCCAAAACTATTTTTAAATGAATTTCAATGCTCTCAGTCCCAGTCGATACTTGCATCCTTCCAACAGTTTTTTTAAGGTAAAGCCGTCTAGATTCGCAAAAATTGAGTTAAACAAAACGTTCGTTACCTACTGCTGCCACGCATAAATATATAAATTAAAACAGCAATGCCTATCACAAAATATTTCAATGAACACACCATTGTACACAGCATAAATATTAACTTAACTTAACAATAATGGAAACTAAAAAACAAAATGTACACAAATCACAGATAAAACACCAAACTCAAGCATCGAAACGAATTCCTACCCAAGTTGAACAATAAGCCTAACCAAAACTAAAAGCTATAGGACAGACGTTAGAATAGATGCATTAATCAATGACATCAACAAACAGATGAAAGAAATCCAAACATTTAAATCAATAAGTCAATCATTTCAACGCACATCAATAGCAAAATCAATAAAATTACACCATCAGTGCATGAAATAAATTCATATATACTATGTATACTTACAAGAAACATTGTTAGGAACGGAAGATCACATTTAGAACATAACTACCATGTCCACAAGAGAAATAAAGCAACACAAACACTCTGAGTCAAAACAAGCAAAAAGCAGAAAGCAGTACGTACGTAGCTATAATTATTGGACGAATACGGACAACTTTGCAACAAGAGGATAAAATCAAAAGCTTAATTTACTTTAGAATACTGTTTGAGAGTTTCAAGTCTCCAAAAAAGTCAGTCCATTACTCAGTACGACATGCAGCGCAAGGGTACCTACCTAGCCTAAGCCCTGGTGATTCTTTTGTCTAAGCACACCTGTGTTCAAAATTCGCAAAACCTAACCGATTGAGCTCAAAGTTTGTATGGAATGGATGCATTTGAACACATTTCCATTCGGTCTGTGACAAAACTTTAAAATTCCAAAAATCTAAATTTTTAAGTTTTTCAAAGGGGGCTCAATGGGAACCAAAAAAGTTTGTTTGTTTTCGATGAAAAGTTGCACACAGGGGTTTTCTGGGTCGTGGAACACGAATCAACCATTTTCGATCTGACTTTTCGTTAGCTAAGAGTAAGCTATTAAGCTTACATTTTTAGCTTAAACTGAGATAACCAAAAGCAGGATCGAAAAAGCTTTTCAGATTCGTGCTCAGCGTCTCTGAAAACTCCTGTATCCAACTTTTGGTTCCCCTTGGTTCCCCTTCGAAAAGCTTAAAAACTCATTTTTTAATCTTACATTTTTGTCACAGATCGACCAGAAATGTGTTAAATGCACTCATACCAAATCTGAGCTCAGTCGGTTAAATTTTGCGAATTTTAGTCACACGTATACGTATACGGAAGAAACACCCTAAGCCACGGACCCCAGTCCTTTTTTCCGACTCTTCCGAGAATTCTTGGAGAAGGCAAAAATTGAGCTATTTTCAGTGCATAAAATTAAACAATATAAAAAATTTTCACGCCTGATTTTGCATTTCTATTTAAGTTTTCAATAACTTACATCGCCTGCTGCGCTTCTGTCTCAATTTCAAAAAATTTCGTGCCTGCGGCGCTGTTTTCTCTCGACGTTTAAAAATTTTTGGAGGATGCCGCGCACTTCTATACTTGAAGATTTTCAACTTTCGCGCCTGCAGCACCATTTTATCACGATTTTTTAAATTTATGGCCGTCGGCTCTTTTCTAGTTTAAGTTTATTTATTCTTTGCGCCTGCAGAGCTTTTTATTCAAATCATTTCAAGCTTTCCATTACAAATTTTGTCATAATGTCAAAAATTTCTCAACTTTTATTAAATCTTTTTAAAGGTTACGATTACGGTTGCTTTCATAATTTCAAAAATTAGGTCCTGCATGCATAATGACTAGTCCCAAATCTCGTCACTCGTGCTGCACCAAAGCGGTACTCTTTGTTTAAAATTGATGCCCCCTAGCGTAAGCTTGTGTGGCAAAAGCAAAAAATTGTTTCGGCTCGAGCGCCCCCCTTTCTAAATCCTAGGAATGACCCTGCCATAAGTCCGTAATGTTCATCGGTTTCCATACAATTTAGTGTTTACAAACTGGATCTACACAACAGCTACATTAAATTTCATTGAATAATGCAGAAGAGTAATAATGAAGCAGCTAACTACCCCCAGTTCTGCAGGCAACGAGCCAGCTAGCCACCGATAGTACTGACGGCTGAAATAAGGAAGTGCAAAACCTGAATAAAGCCTGAAGGACAACTAAGTATTGACCAGTTGGCCACCGGATAACATAAGGTTAGGAATGAAGGAGTAAGCTCCTCCAGTACAGCGAAACTCGTCGATTCGGAAAAAATGTAGAAACGGTAGACCCTAATGAATTCACCAAAACACACAAAAACAAAGAGTGACCATTTTTTGAGCAAATCAGTTAAGTCACACTTTAGAAAATTTGCTCAGTTTAAAATAACTCCGAAGTTAGTGCAGACCTCTTGAGTCCTCCAGAATGTACATGTTTATTGCGGCCACCAATAAATTAAATAAAAACTAGATAATGCATTCTACAGACTACATTTCAAAATTAACAAAGTGGTCTGCAGGAAAACAACGTACCTAGCACATGCATTATATTACTTTACAGTTACAAAAATCCTAGTTTAGCCCAGCAATAGAACATATCCTAGAAAAGGCTGTTAGCTATATCTAAAAGGACTCTAACTATAGGAACTATAAGATTTAAATTTAAAAACGGATACAATAAATCAAACACAACACTTTGAACTTTTGGCCGAAACAGTTCCCTGCATAGAGATGCCATATTTAGGGAACTAAAGTTGAATGCAAGATAAGAAAAAGCTATAAAAGTAAATGCACTTTCGATGTATTTTTTATTTGGAATCTGCATAGAGGTCCCACATTCAGAGAATTTAAAAGTTGAGATGCAAGATAAGAACAAGCTATAACAGAAAATCCACTTTCGATGCTAAATTTTGTGGTCTTTAATTTGTATTGCCCTTGCCGATGAATTTAAATTTGAAGAAGCCACCGGTGTACAACAAATTGTCTATGGCACTTCGCAACAAACGCTGAAAAAAAGCATTGTAAAAGCAATGTAACCTAATACCAATTAATAAAAGGCAATCTAATCAATCTTGACTAAAAGCCAGCATATATACCTATTAAACAGCAGTTGCAAAAAGAACACGAAATAGATCACATAAGCTGTACAGGAAAATAACGGACAGAAGAAATGTGCCAGAGAAAACACCTAAACATAACATCAACATCAGCATAAAATTTGTTACGAAAATCAGTACACAACAGGTAGTAGTAACACTTGATACTCACAGAAGACGTACAAAAAGCAAAGCATTACAACTGTAGCAACTGTAGACCCGATACCAGTTCTGTACACAGTTTCTGTGATCTAAAAGCATCCCCACAGACAATACGGAAATTAAGTAGATTAAGCCCATTCTGAACCGGTCCAATGATGGCCACCTCCGCCTCCACCCCATCCTGACCCGCAAAACAGAGAATACGATGAGAGCCGCCACCCACGCCGGGGCTCCCGGTTATCGAGGGGGGAGCGGCCGAGCCCTCAGCCGACCGTTCCGTGACAAAGGAAAACTGATGCTGCGAGAGCATACGTTTCACTTCCAGGGTGAGTGTGGAGATAGCACGCTTGGAGAGGAACGTTCGCTGACCTCCGCTCTCACCACAACTCGTCACAACAGAGTTCACACAGCCAGCCGGAACAGCAGCCGTAGAAGAAGGAGGAGGAGGAGGAGGAGCCGTTTTATGAATCATGGGTCCTGGCGACATACTGCCCAGACCGGCAGGGGTCGTAAAGTGGCGTCTCCCCATTCCTCCCATCAGTGCCACCGAGGAGCCATTCATTGTCAGAAAGTTGGGAGTCGCCGACATACCACCATCACCAGCAATCAGCCGAGCAAATGGACTAGGAGAGGCAGGAAGGCTGGACGCAGAACAGTCCGAAGCAGCGGCCAACATCAAATCCTCATCACGAGGACCGGGACCGGGACCGGAGCCTCCGTCACAGAACGCAGATCTACGACCACCGCCACCGCCACCGCTGAAACTGGCCGAGATAGTGGCAAATGGATCACTCTGTGTGTGCTGAGCACTCTTGAGCACTGGAGACGGGCCGGGGCCAGAAACACTACGGTCCATAGGGGCACCACAGCGACCGTTCAGAATACTCTCAGCCTGCTGTTGGTAGGAGGACAGGACTGGGCAAATGCTACCACGTCGACGAGTAGGCGGTCCGGCATTGGGCCACTGGGATCCACCCCCACCCACATTCACGCCACCACCACCACCACCTGGCACCCCAGAGTTGACCAGTTCACACAGAAGACCCGCGTCCAGAGAGCCACGATGCCGGTCCAGCCGACCACCACCATAGGCCGGAGAACCGCCGGAAATGCTTCCAGAGGAGGAGACGGCGGACCCGAATAAGCTACCACTGTTGTTACCATTATTGTTATTGGCGCCACCCAGCCTGGACGCCGAAGAAAAGAAGTTGGCCATCCGTTCAAAACCACCACTCGCATTATTTGATCCTCCTCCACTGGTTGTCGAAGCCGATACCAATGTAGGGCCGGCATTGGTTATGAGAGGGGTGGCGCTGCCCAGCTCATCCGTTAGATGAATCTCGGGCCTATTAATGGTCGCATAGCCACCGGTAAGACTGCCAGTTCTGACGGCGACCGGCCTCACAAACTGTGATCTAGGATTTAGGATAGGGTTAGTTGGTGACTGTCCATAGCTCATACTGTCAGCAGTAGAACCACCATCCGCCAAAGACGACTCCCCCATTCTCAATCCCCCCAGACCAGCTGAGGAGCGATTCCGATCCCCCGCCAGGCCCAGCGAGGGCGGCGGGGGAGTCACAGGGGGTGAAGATCCATCCAGCTGCTCTCTGCTGTCCAGATGTTGGTCCTCATCAAAATGATCCTCATCAATCTCCATGGATCCATTCCCGCCGTGAGCGCTCTCGTTGGCCTCCCGAATCATACCCAAGGGAGGACTGGGTCGAGTACTGGACCAGACCTCTGATGCATTCGGAGATCTGAAACACAAGCAACAGTAACCAGTTGAGAACAGACATGACGTGCTGGGGGGCAATTTTGGGAGTTGGAAAGAGCTTTATACATCGTTTTAATGTTATAACCAGGACATTCAGATGAGTTTGCGGAACTAGCAAAATCAGTAAAAAATTAGCAAAAATTTTCTGACATAACTACTAATAACATAGACCAAAAATTTTGAACAAAACTTTGTCAAAACTGTAGAATCGGCCAAAAGTTCTTTTTGTGCCATGATATGAAGGACATAATATGGGCCGAGGGACGTCTTTTGGATTTGATTCAACAGGTCCTAACGGTCGAGAAAATCGGACATCTTTTCGCAAGTTTTAGCTATTTACGTAAAGGTTTAAGGCCGTACGAAAAATACCCGAAAGGAAAGACAGGAGAAGATGGAGGGATATGCGCAGTTAGCGGTAACGATTACGATTATACCACAAATACAATTTAAACCAAAACCTTAAATACCTTAAACTAGTTGCATATACAAAAATCAAACAATGACAAATTCATGAGGAATAAAAATTTCAGGTAAAACCGACAACGTACGTGGATAAGCGCTGAGTATTTGATTCTGCAGTGGATGTTTTAAGCTGATGAAATTCTGTTTGAAGCTGACGTATACTACTAGGTGGACTGTCGTTTCCCTGAAAAATAAACCAACCAAATTGATTATTGTATATCGAATTCTCAAACTGAAACTTAAAATCATTCCTGCAGGCGAACTGTCTATCTTCTAAATTTAGGGAAGAATAAGAGTATGGAACACAAACACCAAAGCAAGAAAATTATTGCATTCTGCTGTTGCTCAAATCTGGCAGAGTCGCCTTCTATAACTTTCAAACATTGTGAATTTTATCGTAGTTCGCTGGAAATTGCAACACAAAATATTTGTTGTTAGGAGTTATAAGTCAAAAGAGTGAAGTCAAGTCAAGTGGTGATTGTAAAGTAGCATGGCGAAAAGATCCATAATCACGTATCTGACGTAGGTTAGCTTCAACAATCAGGCGAGAGGGAAAGGACAGTGAAAAAATTCGAATAAACCGGAAACATAACATACAACCCAAACGATTACATTTTTATCACTAAGGAGATAGATAAGATCTATTCAACTACAAAAGCTATTATAATAATATTACTTTCCGCAAAGCATCATTATGAAGTCTCTCTAAATGCGAAAGGAGAGCTGGCGGGAGTTGATTGGTACCAGTGGGAGCTCCCGTGCTAGCATCGTTACTATTACGACGAGATCCTGAAACATAAAGTTGCGTATTCAATTACAAGTAGCTTACGTTACAAACAAAGCTGACACTCAATCATTATAACACGGGTACGGCTGGAATACAAAAACAAAAATTAGATACTAATTTTATCGAAATCATCATTTTTCGCAAAAACAAGAGAAAAAAAGAAATGTTGCAGAAGGTAAGTCCGCAGACCCCACTGCTAACTTCAACAACTCGAAACATAATATGCGAAACATAAGAGAACTTTTTATGAACCCAATTTACTTATCCAAATATTCACTTTCCGAAAACTAGCTCCTTGACCTGGCGAGTCAAATACAGGCCGGCCTACCAGATACAGGCCGGCCGGCCCGCCGGTGACAGTTTCTGCGGCTTGTCGCCTTAAACTGGCTAAAATCTGAATTGAACACTGTCATACATCTTATATTTTTACTTGTATTTTGGATAGCCGGCGAAAAGTGGCACCGGCCAGCCGGCCGGTAGAATATGGTCCAGGAGATCCCGTAACCCCACCCACTTTTGGGCGCAAAAGCAAAATTTTAGCTACTTTTAGTGTGTAACTGGCTATTGTTAAAAAGTTCCGCTTATGACTCCCCCTCTTTTCAAATTTCTGGATAAGACCCCAGTTGGCATAGATCTGCAGCCCACCAGGTTTTTACAGCCAATCTAAATCAGGTCAAAAATACAGTCACAAACAGTACATAATAAATTTAGGTAATTTGTGACATCAATCTACCTGAACCCGTTTTGTATGGCTGTGTACGGTGAGTCTGAAAGATAGGAGATTGAGTACGATTAAGCGGATGGATTTCTCGAGTCGGAGAATTGGATGAGGCTGTTAGAGCATGAACCGTATGACGTTTCGTTTTCCCACGATTTTTCAAATACCTATAAATATACACGTATAAATGTATTCGATAGCTGTTGTATGAAATAGCAAATTTGGTAGAAATACTTTTTCACAAAGTCATTCAATCATGAAATAAGGGTATTGGCAAGGGAAGCTTTAACTAAGAAAGATAATAACAAACCAGACTACGCAATAGCACTCACTTAAACAGTTTCATAACAGAAAGTAGAAACTTAGTCAAAATAACCAGCAAAACCGGAACGCCGCTACAATAATGCGGTAAACCACCCTACGAATATTATTCACAAGTAGAGAGGAACAGAATTGTTCTACAATGTGCCACTCTATTGTTTAGGATAATGTTACCTATTTGCAGCTTCTTCGTCTATAATATCATCGGGTGAGGGTGGACGCAAAGTATTGCTACCCACGGAGGCTCCTGGACCCGCAGAAGCCGCCAATGAAGATGTAGCAACGCTAAGCGGACTAAATCCACAGTCTAGAAAAGAAACAGTTCCCCAAGTCGTCATAATTACAAGTTTAATGTGACGTCATAATGACTATTTAAATCTAAATTAAACTTAAAATAATAGCAATTTCCTTTGCTTTAAACCACTATTAACAGTTTCAAAAATAAATAAGTAACTATGATGCTAACTGGGAACAAGCTGCTGTGGTTGTGACTGGGGCTGGTGAGCAAGCAGAGGCGAATTGTACAGTGGGAGAGAGGGCGGAGGGGCGCCAGGGTGGAGCAGCAGGGGTGGGAGGGGAGGCGGGGGAGGCAATTCAAGGGGGCTCTGATGGGGTCCGAGAAGAAATCCCAGATCTCCATACACTGGTGGAACAGTGGCTGGAATGCCCACATTATCTGGAACGCCCAGAGTGTGACGTCGATAGCCCAGATAGCGTTGAAGGGCTTCTGGAGGCGGCTCGTCCACACTGCTTTCACTTTCACTGCTCAAAAGCTAAAATTAATATAAAAAAGTTAAATTTGCAAAATAAAATAAATACCTCAACAACACGTCGTGAGTAAAATTGTTTTGTGATTTTCAGTGGAAGCGCTGGGGGAATCGAAGCGCAGTGGTGGTGGCAATTAAATACGTAAACTAAATTTTTACATGTACAATCTTTAGCCAATTTTTGACGATTGCTGACTATAAAAACCCTTAACTCTGAAAGTTGCAAACACAAATCCACAAACTTAGACATAAATTACTCTTCACAAAACCGAATTAATTGTTCCAACGGAAATCTGACTTTCACCAGCATTCCGCTAAGTGAATCGGTTAGTCTTCTGCCACGAATAACAGTTTAAAAGCACAGAGACAAATGCACAATAACGACGCACAAATACAGTACCTCTGTATCATCCCTTCTTAGGGCAGCAGCATGCAACGCTTGCAGTACACTCAGTGGCGGAAATTCAAGACCATTCTCACCAACTGAAATAAACATCAACGTCAACAAAGATGTAATGTAAACCATCACATCTCTAGCTACACTACAGTACGCACATAAGTATGGTACATCATAGCAAATTTCAGCAAGTCCTCAATATTAAAAAGGATGAATTCAGCATCTCTTCGAAGTATTTAAAAGTAGAAAGCAAACAGTGCTGGAACCAACACTATTCTATCCAAATTCAAATCTAGAAATTCAATGAAATCCTCTCCTCCAGACATTACATTATGGCAGGATAGAAAAATCTCCAAGAAGACGTTCGAGCGAGCAAACATACGCCAGATACATAGGTTAACACCCCGAAAACACGGTTTTCCTGTTTTCTTATCCTCAGAAAATCTGAGCCAAACCCGGAAACATCGAGTTTTTGGCGCTCTTTGCCTGCCCGCTCCCTCCTCTTCCCCACAGTCATCCGCAGGACGCCAGAGCTCACCTTCTCCAGTGATGATGGAGCCACGCGAGCCACGGCGGGGCTGCTCTGACTGAACAGGGATCTCAGCCGGCGTCATGATGTCGTCCTCTTGATTGGATTCTTGAGCGGCCAGCTTTTTGTGCTTCAGTTTGTCCACCAGCACATGATAGATGGCAAAATGGCGATCATGAGTTTCCCCGTTCACAGACTTAAAAACACAAAGATTCACTCATTAGTACGCAAGAACCTTGTATTTTAAGGTGGTGGTATTGTTCCCCGTATTTTAGGTGATAACTTTCGCGAAAGTAATCGAAAATGTCTGAAACATTCAGAACAAACTACTTCGGTTTTCCTGAACACACTTGAAGCAATCCCGAAGTCTTTGTGTGAAAATAAAAATTTTTGATTTTTCCGGAGTAAGACTCATAGAGTTCCTTGAACTTAGCCAAAATCTTTCAATCAAAAGTGCGGCAATCTGTAGAACTTTGCTCTTGGACCAATTTTGTCTATCTTCAAAGCTTCGAGAGATCAAGGCCGCTCCCACGGTCTAGACCCCCCCCCCTTCTGGGGTGACAAAATGAAAACAAACTTTTTGCTATTTTTATGGAAAAAACAACTATTTTTTAAAAATTTTCGCGCCCTCGGCGCGACAATTTACTTTTTGCTATTTTTGTACTATTTTTTGCAAAAATGGAAAATTCTTCGACTTCTGGGAGGTTCCGCCCATAGACCTCCCCCCTTGCATTTGACCGTAGACCCTCCTTTTCAAAATCCTGGGTGCGTGCCTGCGAGAGATAATCGAGATTAAATTTTTGGGATCAAAAACCTGCTAATCTTCAAATTTCCAGATTTTTGTCAATTGCGGCAACAATTATTGACTGTTTGACAATTCTTCGGGTTATAGGTAACCTCTCGAGAAACCAAGGAAAATGACCCTCGGCAAGGCTCAGCACGCCAGCTTGGTGCAGAGTAAAGTTCGATCAGTTTGCATAGATTTCTGAAATCCTTGTTTAAAACTGGTTTATGGTATCCTCTGTGTATCTACTATAAAAAGTAGTTCCATAAGGTTTGATTAGATCACTAAAATGTTCTCATTTCAAGCTTTAAAATGATGCATCATTTGTTGTATAAATCCTTCAATTGGGCAAGTTACGACGTTTTCAAAATGACTGCGGTAAACGTTTAACCACCTTAAATTTATAGCTTTAACACTGAACATATTAAAATAATTTCGCAAAAATACTTTAAATTTATTCTTTTCAGCGTAAGCATACGTTTAAACGTTTAAAATCGATGAAATTCCCTCGTTTCTGGCATGTCTCGAGCAATGCAAAACATTGCAAAGCTCACGTTCAAACAGCAAAACATTGAAAGCCAAGCCCTGCTCACTCCCCAACAAAATTAAAAATTAATAGTGCATAAAAATGCAAATGAACGCACAGCTCTAACTGCATTAGTGTCAAAACCATGCTGCTCCAAATAAGACATCACAGTGGCATCAGTTTCGGTATCAACGCCACACTTGAAAGCAAGAGGATCCAGGCTAAGATTGAACAGGCGTTCCAATTCCTCATTCCAATCAACTCGAAACCATCTAAATGTAAAAAACAGATGCATGTATTACTGCAAATTATAAAAGCAGGAGTACTCACCAATAACTAAGAGTGTGACGCTTGACTTGCTTAGCGAGACGAAGCAGATAAGGTAGAACACGTGAACACAAAGAAGAGAGTGAGTTTACTCAGTAGGCAAACAGTTGCGGATAATCAGAAAGAGAAAATTTTAGAACGATAGGTACCAATAAGAACATACACATAGGCCAATAAGAAACATAATATATTCTGTGCATAAAACATCCTTGGGGTAGCGATTACCATGCATAAACAAGCTACCCAAAATACTGAGGGTACAATAGATAACAAATATGAATCAACCCCTACGATGTGATACAGACACAGTCATAACAGGTTAGGTGCATTCACTCGCTGACCACTCTGCCAGACTGATACTAGAATTCGGCGGGCGTCGTCAGTGGCGTACCGACATACTAGTTGCAGCTTTAGGTTTTTTGAGCCCCCTGATTGAAAAGGAATTGGAAAGCGTTTCTGCCCTGTGGTCCCATTCACACGTGTTGTTTAGTGTTTACATGCAAACAAAAAACATAGACCCTGACCACATTGCTGAGACAGGTAAGAGTAAAGTAGAGAGTATTTCCAGGCAAGCCTGGTAAGTAGTACGCACAAGGCGTAATATATCTTGAAATAAGTCAAATAAATACCATACATTCTTAATTAATTAGTAAATAATGTGTTCTTACGTTATTTTCATCAGTAAGTTGGAATTTTTCTTTGATCCATGTTTGCTGTTTAAGTGTTTTGTCTAAGCTGCGTAAGAACATCTTCTTTGAATGTCCTCTATTCAGACAAGTTTCAAATAGATCTTTATAGTTTTTTCTGAGATGAATTAATTTGTCATTTATTTCACAGATTCGTGTTAACTGACAGATTATTGTATTTTTCATGATTTTATTGGATATACTAGAGTCTGCGGGAGGGAATTTGTAAGTACAAAAATCGAAATCTTCCCTTTTGTCATACATTTTAGTAGTGAAAGTTTCATTAGAGATACTTATGTTTAAGTCTAGTACATTAGCTTCTTTATTACTTGAATTAACTTTATTTAGTTCTAAATCTGGGGGATAAATTTTAGTTTGATTTCTTTCCAAGACATTGTGGTCATTAATGGTTGTGATATCAGATATAAGCAGATAAGGTAGAACACGTGAACACAAAGAAGAGAGTGAGTTTACTCAGTAGGCAAACAGTTGCGGATAATCAGAAGTTAACTATTGTGCAGAGGACGATTAAGTGCATGTCACAGTCTTAGTTATTTGTGTCGCTTGACGCGCACTTAGTTATTCCAGTTTTTATATATATCTGCGCCTGTGAATAATATGTCTTCTAAACATACTTATGCTGAATAATCTGGTCTACAGACATCCGCTTGTCCGGATCAACAACCAACATTCTGCGTATCAAATCCACACACTCTGAAGCAGTAAAGCATTTTATTATTATTACGTAAGCACAGAGAAATGATTAATAGAGGTGCTGCCTCCAGAACCCTCAATTCCCAACTCTGATCTGACTTCTCTAACTTTTCCCTACTCTTTCCCTTAGTTCTGGACAACCCACACGACGTACCTAAAGATACGTAAAAGGGAATCTTCACATCGCCAGCCAAGACTGCGTTTCGAAGGCGTTGATGTGAACCACCAGGAAAAGGAAGACCCCCAGTAACCAGAATAAACAGAATGACACCCAAGCTCTGAAAAATAATAAAATAGCAAGAATTGCACAATACCATACCAGTCTTTTTAGCAAAAACCAAATTGGTTTGAATCACTCCACCTTCAACCAGGAGGAATTATGGAAAAATCAACAGAGTATTTTTGGAAACTTTTCCTATACCCAGTAGCGTAGGTACAAAAAATTTTTAGGGGGGGGGCGGTTTGGACCGAAGTCGGGGAGGAGGTAAAATTTTTATTTTTTCTGAACAATTGTATGAACACTACATAAAAAATTTGTATACGGTTCATAGCTTAAATCTACTGTAACCGAAAGCGGCATGCTAAAACCCAAACCGGGGGTCTGGGGGCGGAGCACCCTGAAGTTGAGAAAATTTTTCAATTTTGCCATTAAAACACTATTGAAACATTGAATTCTTTGCATTGCATATACAAGAACCAAAAATGCTCCTTCGTCGCATGTAAAATACATATGAGTACTCTCAGGCAGGTTGTACAAACACGGAAACTAGCCTGTAAAATGCATATGATTGGCGTTGAGGTTGTAAATTAAGGACAAGTAGGAAAAATGCTCCTTGCAGTCGCATGAAAAAGTTAATATGAGCTATGGTGGTCAACATTTGAATGTGTCAAGGACAAGATTTAAAATGTTTAATATGAGCCAACATCTAAATAAGTAGAGGACAAGATGTAAACGGCTAATATGAGCCGCTACGGTTCTCTTGGGCTAATATTGACGCTCATTTAGCTTTTACTTACTTTTAATCCAACACTGAAATGGCTTGGATGAATAACGACGCATAAACATTAATTTTGCAAAGCTGTACGTAAACGTTTTCTTTTCCACCGCTACATCCAAGTACACATTTAAGGCCACCATATAAGCCAACAAAACGAAACCGAAGCCCAATCTAATGAAGAAACGAAAATGTGGAACTTACACATGTTGTGAAATCTTGAGAAATCACATTTGAAGTTATCATCGCAATCATCACATTAATTCAATATATTCCCAAGCCAAGCAAATCGTTTAGAAACACTGATGCTTATATGCCAACCGTAAACTGAATATATGTTTGCCATTTTAGTCGCGTCAATATGAGCCCAAGAGAAACGTAGCGGCTCATATTAGCCGTTTACATCTTGTCCTCTACTTATTTAGATGTTGGCTCATATTAAATATTTTAAATCTTGTCCTTGACACATTTAAATGTTGACCATCATAGCTCATATTAACTTTTTCATGCGAATGCAAGGAGCATTTTTCCTACTTGTCCTCCGTCTAGTTTTTGGGAACGCTGCCATAACTGTGGCAGCAGCAATCACAAATTCCACCAGTGAATTCCCCATGCCCAATAAGCTTTGCATGCAAAATTTTAGACTTTCAGCTATCTCCAGTAGCTTGAACCATGACAAAAGAAAACGGAGGGTTGGTTAATGCTATTACTAAATAAAAATAAAGTATTAATGGATATCACAAAAGCATATAAATTTACCTGTAGATAAGTGCCAGAGGATATTGAATAATGGATCTAAGCCTATCCAGATTATCAACCACAACCAGAAAATGAATAGCCAAATCAAAATGCCAACTAAATATGAATTAAAATAAAAGTGCAGGCAATGTGATATATATACTACTTAAAGCAGAAGACTCACTAAAAAAGTTTTTTAAAAAAACTAGCGAAAGTAAAGAATTGTGAAAGGTGTACCTTTTACTTGAAATTTAGTTAATTTTAAAGAAAAAGTTTATAACACAATAAGCGAATAATGGAAATGGGATTTTCAGTGAATCGAGGAAACTTTCATAATTGGTCAAAGTCTTTCGGCCCTAATCCCTCAGGCCCTGACCAATCATGATAGCATAACATTGAGGAATAGGCCTATACTTATTATAGGCCAGGGCGGGATTAGGACCACTATACTCATCATCAGAGAGATCCAGTACTAAGAAATTGAATTTTTATAAATGCATTTAGAAATAAATTTGTATGTACTGGTTAGGCCAGCCCCTCCGCAGAGGAACCTGAGTATTACGGTCGAAATCCTACCCGAAGTAATATTAGTATCTGGCGTGTCTGAATTAGTAGTAAAACATTGAGTAGTTACACATGCCAGTAGATGACTGCTTATAGTTTAACAGGACCACAAAGTGAACATAACAATATGTCGGGCGACAGTGCCCATTGGGGGCCTAAGCCCAAGTTACAAGAGGCAAAAGCCCAAGTTACAAAGGGGCCTAAGCCCAAGTTACAAAGGGGGCCGAAGCCCAAGTTGCAGGAGTTAGTTTGATAGTGCAGAAATGAACCAGTTGAACCAGATCTGGCCAGCCATGGTTAGATCAGCGAAGTAACACCACCAGTGAATTCCCCATGCCCAATAACATTTGTATGCAAGATTTCAGCCTTTCAGCTATCTCCAGTAGCTTGAACCAGGAACTGGTTCAACATTGAACCAGTTGAACCAGATCTGGCCAGCCATGGGTCGGATCACCAAAGTTACACCACCAGTGAATTTCAATTGTCAAATAACCTTTGTATGCAAGATTTCAGCCTTCCAGCTATCTCCAGTAGCTTGAACCAGGAACTGGTTCAACTTTGAACCAGTTGAACCAGATCTGGCCAGCCATGGGTTGGATCACGAAAGTTACACCACCAGTGAATTCCCTATGGCCAATAACCTTTGTATGCAAAATTTCAGCCTTCCAGCTATCTCCAGTAGCTTGAAAAAGGAACTGGTTCAACTTTGAATCAGTTGAACCAGATCTGGCCAGGCATGGGTCGGATCACCAAAGTAACACCACCAGTGAATTCTCCATGCCCAGTAACCTTTGTATGCAAATTTTCAGCCTTCTAGCTATCTCCAGTTGCTTGAATCAGGACCTGGTTCAACTTTGCACCTGTTGAACCAGATCTGGCCAGCCATGGGTTGGATCACCAAAGTTACACCACCAGTGAATCCCCCATGCCCAATAACCTTTGTATGCAAAATTTCAGTCTTCCAACTATCTCCAGTAGCTTGAACCAGGAACTGGTTCAATTTTGAACCAGTTGAACCAGATCTGGCCAGCCATGGGTCGGATCACCAAAGTAACACCACCAGTGAATTCCCCATGCCCAATAACCTTTGTATGCAAAATTTCAGCCTTCCAACTATCTCCAGTAGCTTGAACCAGGAACTGGTTCAATTTTGAACCAGTTGAACCAGATCTGGCCAGCCATGGGTCGGATCACCAAAGTAACACCACCAGTGAATCCCCCATGCCCAATAACCTTTGTATGCAAAATTTCAGTCTTCCAACTATCTCCAGTAGCTTGAACCAGGAACTAGTTCAACTTTGAATCAGTTGAACCAGATGAACCAGGAACTCTGCTCCAATGGTCCTCGCCTTGCCGTGGTGGAGCAGCTTACGGACCCCCCTGGTCCCACCAAATGGTTCCTATTCGGGCTACCCCTCGGAGGCCCGCCCACCCGACCCAAGGTCCCTATTCCGGGACAGCCTTTACAGCCAAGCGTGTTTTTCCTAGCCGGGCGGGGTAAACCAGCTTACTTCGCCCGGCTGCTCCTGGAGGCTGGAGATGTTGAACCAAATCCTGGCCCCCGCTGGCCATGTGCAGTCTGTGGCCTACCGGTGACCCGGCAGACCTTCTCCATCCAGTGCGCTTCTTGCCGCCGCTGGGTCCATGAAGGGAAATGCAGTGGTATCACCCCCGGGAACTTCAGAAAAGGACTATCTGAACAATTCATCAGATCATTCTGCTGCAGTGGCTGTAGCAGACCTCCCACCCCTCCCTCAACCCAACCTCCCCCCGCCAACCCACCGCAGCCGCCAAACCAACGCCCAATTCCCAGCCTGCTCTCGCCAAGCCAAGGTGACAACAGGCCAACCCGCCGCCCACTCAGTCGCCCCCGGCTGGAACCCACAGGAACTGTCTACGTCTGCTTCAGTGGAACGCTGGCGCATTGTCCCAGGCCAAAAGAATATTCTTGACCAAACTCCTGGAGGAACACGACACTGATGTGGCAGCCATCCAGGAGACTTGGCTCAAGCCTGGCGAAACATTAAATCTGGCAAATTACAACGAGGAACACTCTTACCGAAGAAGGGATAGAAGAGCTGCTGCCGCCGCAACATCAACTCCGGTTGGCGGCGGAGTTGCCCTTCTAATCCGGAAAGGAATAGACTACTACAGAATGCCAGATCAACTAGTCCAGAACTGCGACGAATCAACGGATGCACTAGCAATTCAAATCCTAGTCAACGGCAACCTCATACCCATTTCCTCTGTCTACTGCCCGCCCATCATCCGGACCGCAGACGACCACCGTGTGCGGAATTTCGATCCGTCCCTACTGCCAAACACCCGCAGCACCATCGTGATGGGCGATTTCAACGCCCACAGCCCCATGTGGGACAACTGGCAGCCACCGAATGAAACCGGTGACCTTTTGGAGGATTGGATTCTGCAAAACAGCCTGCTGGTTGCTAACAACGGCGAATCTACAAAAGCCGCATCCAACTCTGTCCCCGATATAACTATTGTCGGGCAGAAATGGGACGGTGAACTGGACTGGAAAGTGTCCCCGGATACTGTGTCGGACCACCTGCCTATATTGATCTGCTTCCCTACAATCGTCAAACCTGGCGGAAGAGAGAGACCGGCCAGGTATAACTTTGGAAAAGCGGACTGGAACCGGTTCTGTCGGGTACTCGACGATCAGCTCTCCATGACCTTGCCTGACCCGGAATCCGAAACGGCGCATTCCCTAATGCGCGCCATCACGAAGTCAATCACCGAAGCCGCCAGAACAGCTATTCCTAAATTCCGCAGGAAGGAGGCTAAGGCCTGGTGGAATCCAGAACTGACTGCCCAGGCAAGGAAGTGCCGGGAGCTGCGGAAGGATGCCAGATCCAGCGATGATGCTAAACGGAGGTGGACAGAGGAAACAAAACGGCTCCGGGAAATGATGACCACTGCGAAAAGAGAAGAATGGAGAAACTATGCATCTGGCCTGAGCCTAAGATCGGAACCAGCTAAGGTCATGAGAACAATCAAAGCCATCGACGGGAAAGCCAATTGCCACTCCAGCGGGGCCATCAAGAAAGGGGACAAGCTTCTGTACACGGACTATGCCAAGGCCTCTGCATTTGCTTCGGAATACGCATCCGTCAGCCGGCTGAGGGCCGGCAGGGACAACGTAATTCTGAAGAAACGCAACCGAGAGGAAATGCGAAGGCAGTGCGACTGCACGCCTACTTCAGCAACTCTCTGCAGCCCTTTTGGAATGTCCGAACTCAGTGCCGCCATCAGCAACCTCAAATTGAAGAAAGCCCCTGGTCCTGATGGAATCTGCAATGAAATGCTCAAGAAGGCAACCCCTGGGCTCAAAGATGCTCTTCTGAGACTCTGCAACAGGTCCTGGAAGTACGGTGAAATCCCCAGCTCCTGGAAACAAGCGATGATAATACCTATTCACAAAAGGGGCAAACCAGTGGACCAAACCAGCTCCTTCCGCCCTATCAGCCTTACATCTGCAGTCTCCAAACTGATGGAGGCAATGGTGAAACGCAGACTCCAGTATTTCCTGGAGAGCAGAGGATTCTTCTCCCCAGCGCAAGCTGGATTCCGCCCGGGAGCTGCTACTGATGATCAGGTCCTAAGAGTGACACAGTCAGTAGTAGATGGATTCTCCCAACCAAAGAAGGCAAGAAGAACTGGACTGGTCCTCATCGATTTCGCCCGTGCTTTCGACACAGTGTGGAAGCCCGGTCTCATTCAGAAGCTGCTCAGGTCCGGCCTACCCGTCTGTGCCGTGAAGTGGATCCACCAATTCCTGTCTGATCGCAAAGCCTGTGTCCGTGTTGGATCCAAAAGAAGCCGATACAGAAACCTCCATCACGGGGTACCTCAAGGAAGCTGCCTCTCTCCACTCCTGTTCCTTGTGTTCATCAATGATATTCTGGACAGGATGCCGGAGGGAATTCAGGCTTCCTTATTTGCTGATGATCTTGTCCTGTGGTCGCAGGATGAAGAAGTGGCAAAAACAGAAGTCAACCTGCAGAAAGCCCTGGAGGTTCTGTATCGGTGGACAAGGAAATGGCACATGGCGGTCAATGTCAACAAGTGTGAATCCATGATATTTACCACCCACAACGCCGAAGCCAGAAGACGCCTGGCGCTGTTCTACAATGGTGAGCCCATCCCTGGAAAAGAATCAGTCACATTCCTGGGCGTAACGTTCGACCGGCTTCTCAACTTTGGCCCCCACGTTGCCCAGCTCAGGGCGAAGCTGGGACCCCGCACTCGAATCCTGTCTGCCCTTGCTGGAAGAGACTGGGGACTCAGCAAGGAAGACCTTCGTTCTGTCTACCTGACCTTTGTAAGGTCCGCCCTGGACTACTGTTCCGGAATCTGGGGTATTTCGGCTGCCCCAACTCACCTCCAGTCGGCTGAAAAGATCCAGAATAAGGCATGTAGAATTATTTCTGGCTGCCATAGCTCGTCCCCTATCGAAGCTTTACAGATGGAGGCCGGTGTCCAACCCTTCCAACTCAGATCCCAATACCTGGCCTCCAAAATGTACGAGAAGAGCCTGCGGCTACCTGAAGATAGCCTCCGGCGATCAACAGTGGCTCGACCCAGCACCAGGCATAGAATTCTGAAAACCCAGCCTAGTTGGAGATCCAGAACCGCCGAAATTGTGGATGAAACTCCTCTGGCGGGGCGGTCACGCGAGCCAGTCAGCCTACTCCCACCATTTGCTCCCTGGCACCAGCAAGCAACTTTGGAAGCCGACACATCAATTGCTACCTCGTGCAGAAATCTCTCCCCTCCTGAAAAGAGAACCATGGCACTGCAGAACCTCCGCAACCAACAGCCCGCTGACTACATCATATGGACTGACGGATCCGCTAAAAGCGGAACTGAACGAGGAGGCAGCGGCGTCTATGTTGTGGAAACCTTCACCGAGCGTAGAAGGCACCTCGCCTTCCCTGCTGGAATTGTCTGTTCCAGCTATAGAGCGGAGCTCATTGCAATCAAAAATGCCCTAGACTGGGTCCTAAGATATGGAAAGCTGCACCGAACTAATTTGATCCGGATCTGTACGGATTCACTATCGGCGGTGCAGAAACTGTCTGGAGGACCTGCTCTGCCATGTACGTATCTGGAAACTGCCATCTGGAATCATTTAGATAGTCTTAACAGGAGAAACCTAAAGGCTAGCCTCATCTGGATTCCCAGTCACTGTGGAATTTCCGGAAATGAAATGGCCGACAGATTAGCGAGAAATGGAGGGAAGATGGTCCAAGACGAGGTTGCAATTGATTATCCTACAGCGTCAGCCGTGCTCAGGCGGCACTTTACCCAAAAATGGCACAGTGGCATTTCCCATGACCGAACAAGGTCTATCTTTGGTGACAGAGGCCCTGTCCCACCGTCCAACGAAGCCGGGCTGTCAAGACGTGACAGAATCATCCTGTCCCAGCTGCGAACCGGAAAAAGCCTACTTTTAGCCCAATATCGGAATGAAATCAACCCCACTGCATATCCCTCCGACCTGTGCCCAGACTGCTCCCAGGAGACCGAAACCTTAGACCACCTTATCCTCTCCTGCCCAGCTAAGGAGGCTGCGCGGAGGAGACATTTTGACTGTTGCCTTGGCTTGGCTGTCCTTTGGGAGGCCCCTTCGGGTGTTATGGGTTTCCTGAAGGGTACTGGGCGGTTAGACTAACTGCTCAGGTGTATGGATCCGCTCCGCCTGGCCCTAATGATGATGATGATGATGAACCAGGAACTGGTTCAACTTTGAACCAGTTGAACCAGATGAACCAGGCGAGAGGGGGACTAAGATGCCAACCTCCGTGGGAAATCCGATGGACACGGACCCCGTCAAATGGAGATCCCCACAGGTGTCCCCTGGCATCCGTCTGGTCAACGGCGCAAATGGGCTCTGTTCCCGGGGGCATGGCTTAGCCATGTCGAATTACACTGATGCCACCCAAGTGCTTAAATTATGCTACCGAGTGGTTGTTTGCCTCTTCCTCATTCTTGCCTATTCCGGCTTTTCTGAATGATGTGCTGCTGGCTTGCGAACTACGAAGACGTGTGCTGGACTTTGGATGGTTGATGTGCCTCATATAGCCATCAAGGCTGACGAGCCCGGAAATCACAACAACAACAACAACCAGGCGAGATACGGTGTCGGCACTATGCTCATCGTGTTCAGCCACCCCGATTTACTATATGTGGGCACCACCCCAAGGCCGAAAAACGCTGTTTTTGCCTGTTTAGACTAATTTCAAATTTTCGGACTTCGAAATTTTTCAGCTTGAAGGTGTCCAAAAACGCTATTTTTTCCATTTTTGACCATCTATAAAAATCGAACCAGATCGAAATTCGGAAAAAAACATAAACTTGCTAAGTACCATTGATTAGATATTCAAAAAATAGTATAGAAAAAATTTTCCTATGGGCCGTTCGAAAAATCGAGTTAACACAAAATTGACAAAAATCATGCTGAATTCAGAGAAAAAACCCCACTTTCAATTTGAATCAATTTGAAATCAATTTGAAAGTTTCAAACCCGTAAGAGAAAGTAGATTTTTTCAAAGTTCATTTTTTCCGGGCAAGTTTGGTATCGTTCGAAAGCTCTTGGCCTGGAGATTTCAAAAATGTAAATATTAGCTCTTAATTCCTACCCGTTAATTAGTTATGCCTAATTAGCACTTTTCAAAATCCGCAAAGTGCCTTTATAGCTCATATTATGGGGGGCTCTCCAAGCTCCCCCATGAAAACAAGTTGCAACGGCTTAACATATGAGCCTGTCCTACAACGAGGCTCACATTGGCGTATGTCATAATATAATTTGTCGATATTTGACCTTCATATAAATAGCACGTAGCTTTTCATTACAAAGCTAAGACATTATACTGTGCATACGCATTATACGGCATGCCACTCTGCGCTCTGACTCAGAGCCATGTGGGGAAAGCATTACGTATGTGAGAGTAGTGTGTTCATAGTGTTCCGAGAATACAGTTGGTGTACTATAGAGCTTACGGAAATAGTAGGTGCCATGGTATTTCGGGAAACATCAGCTTGCATGTTCAGTTAAACTTGAGGTGTCGCAGTTCACTTCGTTCTGTCCATTTCTTTCAAGCCACAATGTTAACATGTTATGTCTATTCATTCGTTTTTTCTTTAATATGATTTTTTCTTTAACCTGATGATCTTTAAGAAGGCTGCACTGTGACGCCAATATGAGCCTCGTTGTAGGACAGGCTCATATGTTAAGCCGTTGCAACTTGTTTTCCTTAATTTACAACCTCAACGCCACTCATTTGCATTTTACAGGCTAGTTTCCGTGTTTGTACAACCTGCCAGAGAGTACTCATATGTATTTTACATGCGACGATGGAGCTTTTTTGTTTCTTGTTTTCTATTCTTTTACATATCTATGCGCAAAAAAGAACCAAGATAATATATTTCCGACCACCATGCGCAAGCAGATACTATTTTGACCACTTTTGGAAAATTTCATTTTTGACCTAAAATCGCCTAAGACCCCATCCCACCCCACCACAGCACTCTACAGCCACTTTGAGCATGCAATTCTATGACAAAAGTTGCTCAGCTCACTTAGGGCTTTCATTTGGTACCAAATTTGACCACTTTTGAAGAATTTCATTTTTGACCGAAAATCGCCTAAGTCCCCACCCCAACCCACCACAGCACTCTACAGCCACTTTGAGCATGCAATTCTAGGACAAAAGTTGCTCAGCTCACTTAGGGCTTTCATTTGGTACCAAATTTGACAACATTTGAAAAATTTTATTTTGGACCACCTGACCCCTTACCGACCTGACCCCTCAGGCGGTCAAGTGGAGCCAGCCCAGCAAAATGGGTGCGTTGTACAGCAAAACGGACACCGGTAATGAGCTGGGCGCACCAGAAAACCCCTATAGAGACAGTTTTGATAGGCCAAGTAGAGCCTAGTATGGACCTCCAGGAAACGGTTGCCGACATGACCCTCCAGACGGCAAAGTGGAACCAGCCCGGCAAGAAGAATGAGTCGGACGGCAAAACGGACACCGGTAATGAGCTGGGCGCACCAGAAAGTTATGAGAGGCCAAGTAGAGCCTAGTATGGGCCTCCAGGTAGCGGTTGCCGACATGACCTTCCAGACGGCAAAGTGGAACCAGCCCAGCAACTTGGGTCAGTCGGGCAGCAAAATTGATAGCGGGAATCGATTCTCCGTCCGCAAAAACCTTTGTATGCAAGATTTGAGGCTTCCAGGTCGCAAAATAAGCGAAAAAACTAAGTTCAAAGTCGGACCCAAAATTCACCAACTTTGGCAGGCCAGTACCCAAAAATTACGCTCAGGGCCGGAAAATCATATAGCAATTGAACGACCCCGATATGTGCCCTATTCAGCCATATAGGCAGTATTGCCCCATATATAGCCCAGTCTGACTTATTACGGCGCCGTTGAAGCATACTTTTGGCCATTTTAGCGTTTTGGCCGATTTTGGCCCCCCGCCAAAAATTTTTTCCGGCTCTGGGAGGCATAAAAACTAGCCAATCGGCTTATTTTTGTTGCGTACTCCAAGAATATATATGGTTTTCACAGGCAAAAGTTTTTCTATCTGTTGTTATTAAAGCTACAAAACCCCCTTACCAGACGTCAAAGGGGAGAACCGGAAAAACATCTCTCGTAAGGGATTTTAGCGCAACTTTTTAACGGAAAGTGGTACGGGGATGAAACCTGGCGAATATACTAAACTCGACACGTACAATTTTTTGCGCACATAATCTGCGCAGCTTCTGCGAAGCCTTGTTTTACACGGTCATTCGACCATTTTCACTCATATTATAGGGGTGGCTACCGCGACCCCTATGATATTATCAATTCCCAAACCAAATTTTGTAGTTTAATTTGCTATATATATTTTCCACTTCTATAGTCTCGTACAAAAACTCAGACTATTCCAAGCAGCACATATCCAGTATCCACCATTTAAGGCAATCATGTTTGCAGTAGTAAATGCCAACAATGAAGTCGCGCCGAATGCGCGAAAATTTTTCAATGAAGTGCAAATGCATTAATTTTTGGGGCTTTTCGGTACAATTTCTTTGTGTTTATGATACATTTAAACGCCTGCGCTGCGCGCGGGCTTAGAATTTTTCTTCTGGCCAATTTTTTCAGGGGGGGGGGGGGGGGCAAAACCATTTGGCCCCCCGCCCCCCGTATCTACGCTAGTGTCTATACCCTTCTTTCACACAAAAATTCAGATGAATTTAAAAATCATTCCTAGCATATATACCCAAACATCAGATTTGTGACCGTCATATTCTAGACATTTGTACAATTCAGGACTAGCGTAGGGAGGACTGCCACACCATGTCTTTAATAGCTGACCAGGCTGATAGTAGTTACTGAATCCAAAGTCTAGAAAAGAAACGCCATTACGTCAAACACTACAAACATAACCAGGAACTAACATAAAATATGTTTGCAGCCAAATCAGTCCATCATAATCACAAAAAACTAAACTACAGTCAGTGGCGCACATAGAAAATTTTTTCGCGGGGGGCGGACCTCACAAAAATTTGGGGGGTCTGGGGGGCGAAGCAAAATTTTTGAAAATTGGGTTTGAAAAGCAAAACTACATAAGCGTAAATTAAGCAAAAATTCATTAAATTTCGCGCCGACGGCGCGAAAATTTTTGAAAATCTTAAAAAAGTTGCTATTGAAAGGTTTAAAACGCCAAAATAAGGGTAAATTAAGCAAAAATAAAGTAGATTTCGCGCCGAAGGCGCGAAAATTTTTGAAATTTTATGTCCGCGCTGCGCGCGGACAATAAAATTTTTCCTTTACATCTGGTTTCGGGGGGGGCCGCCCCCCCCCCCGCCCCCCCCCCCCTTAAGTGCGCCCCTGACTACAGTGTAAGTAAGCATTACTTCCATCCCATTAGCGGTGGGCCGTGAGGCCAACTACAATGTAATATCAGTCCAAAGAAATAAGGAAAAACGCCAGCATGCAATCACTAAGACAAAAACAGTCCTAACAGTAGAGAGCCAATGGGCGCTTTGAGCGCTCCTGAGAAAACTAGTCTCTGGAGGTCCTGCCTGGTTGTCCAAGAAGAGGACAGACAGCTAGGCTCTATCTGTGCTGCAACATAGCCAGAGAAGGTTTTATCAAAAGCTCAAAACCTCTCCGACTGTACTACGCACCGAAAGAGAAGAGAACTGCAGTGGCTCGCGGATCTCCGTAGAGAAATCTCCGTAGTAGAGACAGCATTTACATCAAGAAAATTAGATAAACGTGGGCCAGCAGGTGGATCCACAACGAATACAAGAAATCAATCATAAAGAAATAATGAAAAACGCCTGCCTGGAGTCACTAAGGCAAAAGCTTTAGTCCGAACAGGAGAGAGCCATGCCCCTCAATTTTTGGAAACCCCCCCTCACTTCCCCCTCCCTAGGGCGGAGCCCTCCCCAATTCCAAATCCTAAAAAATGCAAGGCAAAACAAGTCTGGGAAAACCGATATCTCGGGAAGGAGCCAACAGCAGAAAAAAGTCATGGTGTCCTGTGTCCATCAATTCAACCAATGGTATCCACACACAATTACTACGAGTTTTCCTCGCTTATTTGAAAAATAAAATCGCTAAAAACATGGATAAGTTAAAGGTCTTACCAGCCAGTTTAACGTTCAATTTTGAATCCAGTAACAAATTCTCTGCTTTGAGGTCTCTGTGGCAAATTCCAGAAGAATGACAATAAAGGACAGCCGAAACAACCTGCTGGAAATATTTCCTCGCATCGCTTTCGGTCATCCGGCCATTACTCTTCAAATGGTCTAAAAACAAAAACAGTAAAGCTGAGACAAAAAAGCAATAGCATTGATTATGGACTCATTCACAAACAAAGCAAATTAAGAAGTATATGCAGACTGACAAATTGAAAATCAGAGGATGTATACTCATAAACACCGTAGTTAACTTTGACGGTTCTGAATTTTTTAAATGACGAAACGAAATTATATGGCTTTTGTTAACAACCTAATAAATGAAGTTACCAAAAATTTCTCCTTGGCTTGCATATTCAGTTACCAGATAAATGTGCTTGTCCGTTTCAAAGAACTGAAATGAAAGAAAGCAATGTTTAAAGCGGGGAAGTTTCCTTCAGATAGCTTAAGACCGTGTGCGTTCATTACCAAGAATAGCTTTACCGAGAAAATGAGCAGCCGTTAATTTGAAATTTTGCTTTACCGGGAAAACCAAATATACACACAAGAAATAAAAATGCTCCTCTGGAGCATGAAAGGCAAAGTTGAGAATTACTGGGAAAATTCAGGTTTCGCACACATTTTAACTGACGGAAAATCTAAAATATACAAAGATTTGCGAAGATTTAGGCTTTTTTCGTGATCAAATAGATCTGGTTCCGCGTCATATTGTTGCACTTACAACCTTTTCAGCCAAAGAACACCCAAGTTTCGGGTTTTCAAAATGTAAATATTTTAATGCTCACGAAATGGTTATCATTTAAAAGCTCTTGACAATCATCTGAACACGTTCAATACAATCATTTCCCATAATGCACTCGATTCCAAAATTCACGAAACAAGATTTTCGTAGATTCAAGTGTTTTCCATCACCAACAAGCCATGACTCGAAAGGCATGACCCCTGTTCCCGAGATTCACAAAAACTTCCATCCATGAATAGTGAACTCGAGAAATTGAAACATTTTCAGGTATTGGTTCCAGCTCATAATTAGCTTTTAAATAATACCCTATATTCAAATGCAAGTGCAAAACTATGCACCTGGAACATCTCTATTTGATCACAGATACAAAATTTTGAATGTGGTAAAATTTTGGAGAAATTAAATATTTTTAATAAATCAAATAATTAATATTAAATATTTTCCGTGATTCAATCCCGATATGCAAGTTGTTCTAAATCTCCAGTTCAGGACGATTCTAAAAATATATATTGTTGGGATTTGCTCTGAAGGCATAAATTCGCAATAAACGACCAAAGTTTGCACACACAATTTGGGTCGCACAACTGTGTTTTTTGCGAAAAAAACTGCGAAATTCCGCACTTTTTTTGAAAATTCCGCAACTTTTTTCGGAGCTCTGCGTAAAGTTCCGCAAACATTTTTGGCCTTGAGTAGAAATTTTCAGTTGTCTCAGATGAAAATTAAACGTGTTTCACATATTTTTCAAACAAATTTTCAAAAAAATTTCGCGCCTTCGGCGCGTATTTCTATACGTAGCCACCTTTTAATCTTAGCCGAGTTATAATGTATAGCGACAGCTTATGCAATGACGTTCTTTTAGCGTTGAAAAATTTGCCAAAGCATATTTTTTAACAATTTTAGCCTTTTAGCAGTTTGCTTATATTTTAGGATTTTACTGCCTGCCGAAACTAAACTTTTGACAATTTCCACTGAGGATTTTCCTTTGGTTTACAAAATTTTCTCAGCTTCTGGGGGCTCCGCCCCCAGACCACCCGTGTCTCTTCACTATACATATTTATTTATTATACACATGCTTCGGCTTTAGAAAAATAGTTATTTCTTGGTTAATACTATGCCTTAAATGCTAAAAATGTGTTTAAATACACCCAAATTACAAAAATTCATTAGTTATCTTTAAAAAACTAAAAAATATGAAAATCGCAATTTTTTGCGAAATTCCGCAAAAAATTTTGGAGGACTGTGTAAAAGTTCGCAAAAAGTTTCGACAAAAAAACACAGTCGCACAATAGCATATACAAAAGTGCGTCCGGTGGATTTTGCAGGCTTTCCACTTCTCAGCAAACGCACTTTGGCGAAACATTATCCGTCTAATTTCAGACAACGTTCCTATTAGTTCAGAACTTTTAATCATACCAGAATAAGTCACTCTCAGCAATCAGCGGTACTGAATTTAAAAAGCGGAACAGACTGTCCAAAAATTAAGTAGCAGAAAATATTAGAGAGCAATCCCATTTGACTCTTTTTTATATATGCGTATAAAAAATTATTTATCCAGAGAGAAATATAAAACAAAAACATTAACAACAGAAAATTCACATTTGAACAAAACTCCGAAAAGTTTTAAAAATTTCTTCGAAAAAATTTTGCAATTTTGTAAAAAATTGGTATATACAAATTTTCAAAATTTGCCTCACTTGCCGGATCGGATCAAGCCGATCCAATCCAGCTGATCCGAAAATTTGTCGATCCGATCCGATCCGACCCCGGATCGGTCGATTCGATCCACCGATCCGATCCACATCTCTAATATTGTACATACATATGTAAAGAATAACACAAGTCGAAAAAACATTATTTCAGTCCCAAACACATAAATCGCAATATACACAACTACGTATCGGCTGACTGATACATACCTGATAAAGTCTGATAACATGTGGGTGCTGCAGTTTTCTCATTATACCAATTTCCCGGCGAAGTTTTTCATAAGTCTCGGTATCTATTTGCGTTTTTTCAATCATTTTAATAGCCACCTGTAATAAAAAATGGAGATCTAAAGCAAAGGTACCGACTGTCAAATCAACGTGAAAATTGACATGCACAATGCCTATACTGGGCCTATATGTACAGGTCAGAATGTCACACCCCCGCGCAGTAAGCATCAAATTTTTTGACACTCGCACAGCGCGCCTGGTTTCCTAACAAATTTAATCCCCGCGCAGAGCGTCATTTACATAAAGTTTTCTCACCGTGCAGCGAGTTACGCAGCCTGGTATTTGCAGACAATCTTACCCCTCTACATATATATATACGTGTATATATATATAATAATGTACGTAAATTAACAAATGTTTATTAGAAGAAAAGTTATTTTAGTTTTTGACGCAGCGACCGCAATTCCCGACGCATCACTGATGCAAATCGTGAAACCTAAAAAATCATGTCCTTTGACATTATATATATATACATACGTACGTATATACGTAATGAAATGCTGAAACATTAGTCTTAGAGCCTTAACGTGCTCCTCTGCCTGGCTTACTTCTAGGCCAATTTATGGGGGGCGATATGGGGGGCTCGAAGAAGCCCCCCCCATCGATTGGGGGGGGGGGCTCACCGAAAATGGGGACACACTTTAGCAAGGGGGGGTGTGGGCATGGGGGGTTCGGGACCCCTCAAAAATTGGAGGTTCGGTACAAGGGCTAGCAAACTCATGGCCAAGGGTCAAGGGACAGTGCCAGAAAAGCAAGGTCAAACTAAAAATTAATGGAAATTTTAGCCAAGAATAATCAAATTTTTTAAAATTTCGAAAAATTTCCAACAAATTGCGAAAAACTGTTTATTTTGCTTTAAAATGGCTGTAAAATAGCTAATTTATCGCTAATTTCGCATAAAATTCGCAAAAATTGTACTTTTTCAAGACAATTTTCTGCTTGGACCCTCCCCTCCAAATTTGAGGTAAGGTACAAGGGCATGTAAAATTTGGCCTAAAACAGGTATACAGTACATTTCATGAAATCCATGACTGGTGGCGTAATTTCCAAATTGGCGAAAACAGCAAAATGTAGCGAAGTATTAGCGATTTTCGCCAAAGTTGGCGAAAACTTGGAATAAAGTTGGCGAAAAAAACAAGAATTGTCGCCAATTAAACAAGACTTTTCGCCAATTTTGGCGAAAATTGCCGTCACTTCGCGATATTTCGCCAATTTGGAAATTACGCCATCAGTCACGGATTTCATGAAATGTACTGTATATACAGGACCCCTCAGGAATATTGGTACCCTTGTTAATGTATGGAAGGGGGGTTGACAAATTTTTAGGATTTTTGAGTAAAAAATGCTAAAAATCGCTAAAAAATAACTAATTTTTGGTGTTTTTAAGCTAAAATAGTGTAAATTTAGGTAAAAATGGTAAAAAATTGGATTATGGGGGGAGGTCGGAACTTACGTGGGGGCTTTTTATGGGGGGGGTCCTCGATTGGGGGGGGAGGTCACCGAATGGGACCACCGCCCACCCCACCCCCCAGTAGAAGCCAGTCTGGAGAATGAAAAATTAGTGATGGTGAGGTTGGGAAATCAAGAGAAGACCTACACAGTAGCGTAGGTACAAAAAAATTTTCAGGGGGCGGTTTGGATCAAACTCGGGGGGTGGTAACATTTTTATTTTTATGCTGAACAATTGTATGAACACTACATATATACACAAAACGTTTTATAAGGTTCTTATCCTAAATCTATTGTAACCGAAAACGGCATGCGAAAACCCAAAAAGGGGGTCTGGGGGGTGGAGCCCCCCAGAAGCTGAGAAAATTTTTCAATTTCGCCACTGAAACACTATTGAAACATTGAATTCTTTGCATTGCATATTATCAATTCCCAAACAAAATTTTGTAGTTTAATTTCCCACTTCTATAGTTTCGTACAAAAACTGACTGGATGCTCCCATACGAACAGGGTATTCCAAGCAGCACATCCAGTATCCACCATTTAAGGCAATCATGTTTGCAGTAATGCAGTTAATAAAACCACAAAGCAAAGTAAAGTAAAGCAAACTATATAGTAAAGGTCTAATTATACATACGCATAGTATATGCTAATAGTGAAGTCGCGCCGAAGGCGCGAAAATTTTTCAATGAAGTAGAAATGCATTAATTTTTGGGGCATTTCAGTACAATTTCTTTGTGTCTATGATAAATTTAAACGCCCGCGCTTTGCGCGGACTTAAAATTTTTCTTCTGGCCAATTTTTTTCAGGAGGGCAAAACCATTTCGGGGGGGCCCCCCCCGCCGGCCAACCCCCCGTATCTACGCTAGTGGACTTACATGTATAAACGTATATATGTACATACAAAAAGATGGCATCATAGTTTTTGCAGTTTATTATAGGGGAGCGCGAGAGCGCTCCCCTATAATATGGGTGTAAAAGGCTCAATGCGGCCCTTGGAGACCCGTTCACTTCGAGCCCCGTGCCAGCTAAATACTCAACCAAACTGGACAATTTTGGTATCGTTGGAATCTACACGACGAGTACTACAAGTCGCAAAAAAGTTTTGGTCAAAATTTCCAACTTTGAAAATTTTCGCTTCCGGGCAAGTTAGGTCCGTTTGTTTTTTTTCCGTGTAAGTCACGCTTGGAAAAATGCAATTTTCTGTCGCAGTGTTAGAACGATCTGGGCATTTTCAGCAGGTGAAGTTTGGTCTTTCTGAACGTATATACCCCGAAAGTGAACCTTTTTGATATTTTTTCGGTGCCCGGCCCGGCCGGCCACCTGTACGGCCGGCCAAAAGTGGACTTGGCGCTAAAATGGCCAAAAATGGCCAATTTTTTGTCAAAGCTACAGGACTCAGGGAAGACGCTAGAGAGACGTTGTTTGTTGCATAAGGATCCACGGAAGGGTTTATATGTCCTAACGAGGGCGATTTTTGATATCTGGCCAGGATCGTTCTGGCGGCCGGCCCAAAGTTGGTCCGACCAAATAGCCATTTTCGGAAAATTACTAAGTCCCAACTCTACAGGAAATAGTCAAAAATACGCCTAAATATGCTGTTTTGGGCCATATAGTGGGACGCATATAAGGGTTATCGGGGTCGCTGAACACGATGAGCATAGTCGCAGCGCTGTGCGGTGCTGCTATCGTGCTATACTGCTATGCAACAACCACAGCACGCTGTCTGTAGACTTACTGTAAACGGCTGAACATATGAAACTTGGCGAAAATCATGTCTGTAGTAAGGGGGAACTGTAGCTATGTTAGTTGGTGCATTCTCTAGCTTCCACCGTGCTGTATGTGCTGCCCCAAACACAGCACCGTCGATAACAAGTTATTCATTCGTCACTGGCATTTGAAATTCGGCATACAGATAGTTTAGGACATGACAAACTATTATAGATACGGTTCGTATACTTATTACGATGCTACTATGTGGTTGCGCTGCAGTGGAGTGCTGCAGAAGTACAGCACGGCCTATAACTAACTACAGAAAACTTGCAATCGTCTGAAATTTTGCACACAAGTGCAGAATAGCATTGCAAATCGTGCCGTATGAATTTCCCTCATTGGCAGTAAGTTTGCATCTGGTTGCGCTGCAGTAGAGTGCTGCTGAAGTACAGCACGGCCTATAACTAGCTACAGATAAGTTGCAATCGTCTGAAATTTTGCACACAAGTGCGGCAGAGCATTGAAAATCGTGCCGTATGAGTTTCCTTCACCGACAGTAAAGTTTGCATCTGGTTGGGCTGCAGTCGAGTGATGCTGAAGTACAGCACGGCCTATAACTAGCTACAGGAAAGTTGCAATCGTCCGAAATTTTGCACACAAGTGCGGCAGAGCATTGAAGATCGTGCCGTATGAGTTTCCTTCACTGACAGCAAAGTTTTCATTTGGTTGCGCTGCAGTAGAGTGCTATATGCTATACACAGTAACTAAAACTATTGCAGCCATGGATACTGGATGTTGGATTTCTGTCAAAATAAAGAAAAAGGAAGAACTTGGAACTTTTCAAGCTTCTTTGTTCTGTACTTTCGGTTGACGATTAATGATTGGCGGAATTTTTAAAATTTCTTTCACACAGCTTTAACGTTTTTGCTTTTTACTGAGAACCTTAAAAATGAAATAGGACAAGAATAAAAATGCTCCGGTGGAGCATGAAAAATGCAATATGGGTGACATTCGGTTGTAAATGGACAGAGGACTAGGTTTTAAAACGTTAATATGGGAGGGACAGGTTGTAAATGCCAGGAGGACTAGGTTAAAAGCGCACTAATATGGACCAGCTTCGCTGAACAACCCATATTCGCGGTCACTCATGCTCCACTCCACATGACATACGAGTAAGATCTACATTCTTCAGTTTTCAAAGCAAGCGGGACGATTTTGAAATATTAACGCTTATTCCAAATAAACAATGCAGTTCTGGTAGAAAGGTGTTCAAGGTGTTTTTTTCTGCACTGTCAGCGCAGAATCTTGTATTAAGTTGATGCGAAAGGCAGTTGACATTATGTACGTGTATTATTAAGTTGTTTAATACGGAGCACTACTATATACATATACTTGCAAGGTCATGCTGACAAAAATCGTACAATTTTCCGAAGAACTGCCAATAGCAACAGCAAGCAGCAGCCGATAGAAACTCTGGACAGTTTCCGCGAATATGGGTTGTTCAGCGAAGCTGGTCCATATTAGTGCGCTTTTAACCTAGTCCTCCTGGCATTTACAACCTGCCCCTCCCATATTAACGTTTTAAAACCTAGTCCTCTGTCTGCTTAAAACCCTGTGTCACCCATATTGCATTTTTCATGCTCCATCGGAGCATTTTTATTCTTGTATATATATATATACATTTTGCATGCGATATTTTGTATGCATACTTGTATCAATATATACTATACGTATATTGTATCAATGTCTAAGTTACGTATACGGCACATACACGCTTACCCGAGTTTTGGCAATTCGGTGCTTGGCTAACCGAACAACAGCAAAATTGCCACGCCCAATAGCTTTCCTCAGTTCGTAGTCACCAACACGGACAACGGTGGTTTGATGCATGGTAAATCAGCAAGCGTTTAAGTCTGTTCTGGTGCCTTAGGGAAGTGCACGTTGGAGCTTAATGTGGCCTGTAGTAAGTTCCATTTTCAACCTAAGTATCATTGTTTTGATAACGTAAAAATATGTTTTATACGAACACATGTATACAAAGATACACCAAGGAAAAGGTTCCGTCAGCGGCACTTATGGGGTGACAAACATTTTGCCTTGGTCCCCCCTTATGATTCGAAAAAAATTTAGTCTTCGACTGGCTGAGAAGTAACCCTAAGGGTTCGTATCATTCAGACAGCAAAACCTACACCAAACTGATCAGAAGGCTCTATTGAGCTAAGAAATGCATGAATTGTTCCTTTGCTGATAATGGTTAGAAAAAAATTTCATTTAGAAATTCGGGTTTTTTCCCGCCGAGTCTAGGTTACCCCCAGGTCGCACCACAGGCACTAGAGCCAAATTGCGTATACGGTCGTGAAGTTCGAGTATTTATTCTCTGTGAAACTGTAATCCGTTTTGTGCTAGGTCTTTCCAGCAGTTCAAAGTGACACACCAAAGTTGACCCTGCCTATATAACCCCCATGTTGGGTCCAAGAATCCCAAAATTTTCGAAGTTCCAAAAAATTTACTGAGAAGCAGAAATCGGAGACGAGAGAAAAACTTTTAACACCAAATAGGAACTCTGACAAATATTTCCAAAAAATTTCGAATGCGGCGCTAATTTTCCGCGAAAATACCTCAAAAATACCAACTTGCACTCGAAATCTGCCTCCACAGGTTCCGTTTTAGCACTACGTAATTTCGGAAAAAGTTTGGCTTACCCCTCCGAAATTTGTTCTAGCCACGCTAGCGCGCCCCCCCATAGTTTCCTTTGGGGGGGGGCTGTGGGGGGTAATCCCCCCAAACTTTTTGACCAACTTCCCCCCCCCAGAATTTTTAACATGCCCACCCCAACTTTCGGCTATGTTTGACAGCTACTACGGTAGCTCTAATCACAATGTCACCTTATATTTTTATTGAATTAATATGCTTCAGGCTATCACACCCGAACCCCCCTCCCACCGATTTTTGGACCAAAAAGTTGGCCTAAAGTTGGCCAAAAACCTAGATTTGGCCGAAAACACAGGAAGAACTTTTATGGATAAAATCGTTGTAAATTACTGCGCAAGGTACAACGATTTTATCATGATTTTACGACGGAATTTTAATGAAATTTTAATATTTTTTAATGGATTTACAATGTTTATATCCGTTTTTACGAATTTACAATGGGTTTTCCTCGGATTTTATACGTATGTATGTATATAAAATATTTTTACCACGTTGTAAAACTGTGGTACACCTATTGTAAAATCGATCTAAATGAAATTGGACCAATTCACAATGGCTACACAATTTTTACAACGAATTTACAACATTTCTACAACTATTTTACCACATGGTACATGTGTTGTAAAATCATTGTAACTGTTTATAAAGGTAAAGGTAAAGTGACCCATGGAGAGAACTCCAACCTACATACAGAAGGTTACATGGTGCCTACAGGGTTCTTATCTCCGGATTCACAGTCGGAAGCCAGGAGCGACAACTCTAATGTTGACTACATCTGTGGAAGGGGGCCAGCCCTTCATCAGGCATTACGCCAGAAAACAGACTCCTGTTACCTTCCCACCGCAGTGGTACCTATATACCCATTTACCGACCCCTTTTTATCCCTCTTTTTATTCAACCTGGCTATCGATATGGTACTCCGTAATGCGCTCGATGCCCCTGCCGTTGGTGGTGTTCCTGTACAAAACGCTGCTCATCCGCTGTACGATCTGGACTATGCTGATGACATTGTACTCTTAGCAGACAATGAAAGAAGCGCCCAAATTATGCTCAATAACGTTGCAGCACAAGCAGCTGCAGTAGGACTAAACATCAATATTGGGAAAACCAAATTGCTAGCCTCCTGCTGTCCTATGCCGACTATCTACCTGGGAACAGAAGCATTGGAAGTAGTGGACAGCTTTTGCTACCTAGGAAGCTCCATAAACTCTGTCGGAAAAGTAACTGGGGAAACTAGGGTCAGAATAGCCAAAGCCGCGGCAGTATTTGGTTCACTTCGTCGTTGTCTTTGGCTCAGGAAAGACTTATCCACTAAGACCAAAGCTCGAGTTTATGACTCTACTGTGAGAACGATACTGCTTTACGCCTGTGAAACTTGGCCTTTGAAGTTAGCAGACGTTAATAAACTCGCAGTATTTGAACGGCGATGCTGGAGGGTAGCACTTGGGATTACTGCCAAGGCCCATGTCACCAACAGTGCTCTCGCCGCATTATTCCAACATGATGTCCCGCTTGAGGCCGTGATTCAACAACATAGACTACGTTGGCTTGGCCATGTTCTTAGAATGGCTCCCGCGGCAGTTACTTCTTGCTGGCCCTTTACCGGGATGGAAACGGCCCCTCGGTGGAATAAGACAAACCTGGCGAAGAAGAGTCGCGAAGGACACTGAAACAGTTCTCATGCCGCAAAACATCACCGCTACTAAGTGGAATAAAACTTGGATAACAACGTGCCTCGAAATAGCCCAGTCGCGAGACCAGTGGAGAGCAGCAGTCAGAGATACCATCAGAGTCACCGTTGGGCGCTTGCGCCCGGAAGGCTGAAGAAGAAGAAGATTTACCGACCAGTAAAGGATAGACAGCTGGGTTGGCTGGAGCACACGGCGAACCGATATGTGCTTAGTCCCTTGCTCAAGGGGATTTGTGAAAGGCTTGTGGCAGCGGGGGTTCGAAACTAAGAACGTCAGATCTTCAGTCGAACACCCTACCACTCGGCCATTACGGCACAACTGTTTATAACGCTTTTACAACGATTTTAAAACGAATTTACAACGTGGTAAATATGCAGTAAAGTTGTTAAAAGCATTGTTAAAACATTGTAAACATTTACGATGAGTTTACAACAAATGTCCCATAGGGTAAAAGCGTTGTAAAAACGTTGTAAATTCGTTGTAAAAAATTGTAAAACCATTGTAAAATGGTCCAATTTAATCTACAACTATAAATTTTACAACAGGTTTACCACGATTATACAACGTGGTAAAAATAAATATTGTAAATACGTATAAAAACCGAGGAAAAGCCGATGTAAATTCGTTAAAATCTCGTGGTAAAAACGGATATAAACGTTGTAAATCCATTAAAAATATTAAAATTTCATTAAAATTCCGTGGTAAAATCATGGAAAAATCGTTGTCCCTTGCGCAGCATTTTACAACGATTTACCCATAGTATTAAATAGTAATTTTTTGAAAAATTTTCTAAAATTTTGAGTTAGAATCGCTTTAAAACGGTGCAAAAACGCCTAAACCGTTAAAAACAGGCCTCAGTTTGAAGAAAGAAGCGCTAAATTAAAGATCATTTTGCATTTTTGGGCCATTTCTTGAATGAAACTTGTGAGGTCCGAATTCTGGGGGGGGGGGGTAATAATCCCCATCACAGTTCTTGGGTTGACCACCAACCTTCCAAGATTTACCACCCCCCCCCTCCCTAGACCCAAAGTTCCAGGGAAACTGTGCCCCCCCATCGGGCATCGGCCTTCGGCTGACCCTGACCCCCCACCAAACATTTTCAAAAAGCCCTACGTATTACCTCAAGTTTTGAAAACTTTTAGCCAAAAACTTGAAATTTTCCAAGAAATTAACAAAAAGTAGCGAAAAATTGAAAAATTTCAGTTTTTTAACGTAAAACCGATTTTTGCCGACCTCCCATCGAAAATTTTTCTTACCCAATACTCATCCCCCCAAATCGAATTTTCCAAATTTTCCTTTTTTTGCCAGACCAGCCTCCCTAGTTTTTTCAAAACCAAACCCATAGGTTGTCGCTGGCGAATAAAGTGGTGGAGGTGGGAACGAACAGCGATTTTCAAAAATTAGGGTAGATGCATAGTTTCCCTGGAAATTTTGGTTGGGGGGGTAAACTTCGGAAATTTGGTGGTCGACTCCCGAAATGTAATGGGGAGTACCCCCCCCCCCAAATTCGGACCTCAGAAAATTCAAAAAAATGGCCTAAAAACGGCTGGGGGGTTCGGGGGGGAGGGGTGGGAAGATGGGGGTGGGGGTAACCAAACGTGGGGGGAGGGATAGTCCAAAAATCGGGGGGGTAAATTTTGGAGGGCACCACTCCGTGGGAAATCTATGGGTAGATGTCGCCACAACCCCCCCCCTTAAAAATTCTTTCCTATCCCTCCCCCAAATCGATTTTTTCAGACCCCTCCCCCCTAAAAATTTTCAAATCCCTACCTAAATTTTTAGGTCCCCTTCCAAAAAATTCCAAAAATTAGCGAAATTAGCGAAAATTTGCTAGAATTAGCTTATTTAAGCCAAAAATCGTTAAAAATAGCTGTAAATTGAGAAAATTTTTCAAGTTTTTAACGAAAAACCGAATTTTTTCGAAATTTTTCGCCGACCCCCACTAGAAAATTTTTCTTAACACTCCCCTCCCCCCAAATCGACGTTTCGCGACCACCCTTCTCCCTTTTTTCTGAACCCCCACCCCCACTTTTTTCGCCAGCCACACCTATGCGGACTGAACCACCCACCAATAGGTGTAAGGTGGGGGGGGGGGTTGGGGGAGGTGCCCCTTTTGGTACCAACTTTTGCCCTGAAGAAATCGCTCAGAAGGCAAATTTTCAGTTTATTTTTTAGTCGATTTTTGCCTATTTAAGCGCTATTTCTACACTAAAGACTAACTTTTTTGGGCGATTACTGTAAAAATAGCGCTATTTTTAGCATGCTTTTATAAAATTTTTGACAAAGTTTCGCCCCCCCCCCCCCAGAATGACTCGTCCCTCCAAAGAGCCCCCCCCCCCAAGAAAAATTCCTTAGAATAAGCCCAGGTTCTTAGGTAGCTTTTGCACAGATAGGTGATCCCGACCACCCCCTGGGTCCGAGCCGGGTCCATTTGCCGCCAGAAAGGGGTTGAGGTCATAGGTGTAACGGAGATTTAGGGTGGGGGAGGCTCCCCCCCAACATTTTCTGGGGGGGCCCCCTCTGGCGACCCCCCCCAACCCTCCCCCAAAAAAATTTTTCATTTTTTATGCCAAAAATCGCATTTTCAGCCGTTTCTAATGATAAAAAACATCTAACCATAAAGTAATTTTAACATTAGACAGTGGTTTTAAACTCAAAAACTTGATTGCCAACATGTTTCCAAGTCCAAAATAAGGATAATATTGAGTCATAAGATCCATAATACAGTTAAAAACGTGTATTTCTCATAATAATAAACAGTTTAAGCCAAAAATTTGTACATTTTTGAAAATTTTTTCAAAATTTAACCAAAAAATACCCAATTTTTGGCCATTTTTCGCGCCTTCGGCGCGACTACCCCCCCCCCCCCCCAGTTGGGGGGGGGGGGACGTTCCCCCCAAAAAAGTTTTGGGGGAGGGTTGAAAAAAGGCTTGGGGGGCTACCCCCCCCCCCCAACCTTACACCTATGGTTTGAGGTACCCAAAAATTCGCTAAAAGTTTTTCGGGTCGCTGAGCTCTAACTTGGCATTATAGTTTAGCCGTAGCGGTTGCCCCAGAGGCATTTTACAAAAAGTTGATCGTTGTTTTTCTTTTGTAAATTTGTTGACTAAAGATTCACCCGCCGGTGGCGAAGCCAGAGGACATGACAGGAAATTATATGGTTGGATAGCTTAGAGTTAGGACATGTCACCTGCATAATATGGGGGTAGCTACGCAAAGTCCATAGTGAGCATAGGTTAACGCGGGGGGGGGGTCTGGGCCTAAGTGAGTACCAGCAAAAATTTCAGTTTTGGTCCGGACAGTAGTCCGAGGGCCCATTTTTGGGTGGGTCGCCTATTTTGGGCACCCTAGTCGGAGGAGATGCGCCTCGGCAGCCAAACTTACAAAATATGTTAATGTCACTGCACATATATATACATATATATACGTATATATTATAGATATGTATATATATACGTATATATATATATATATAATGCTATTGCCATGCAAAAAATTTTCCGGCTGCGGCTTGTTGTTAGCCATCTAGGTGGATTTTTTTGTGAATTTTCGGGGTAATTTTTTGTGAACATATTTTTTGCTATAAGTGCCGTCCTTTCAGTATATGTATGTATGTATATATATGTGTATATATATATATATATATATATATATATATATATACGCATAGATAGGTACGATGTAGGGTGAGTGGGGTGGGGGAAGCCCAAAAAACTAGGGAGGGGAACCAGTGCCGGGGGGCAAGATATCTCGCGAAGGAGGGGAACCAGAAAGTGGGGACGCCCCCCAGTAAAAAACTCCAGCCACGTATGCTAGAAAATTATAAGGAAACAATAAGAAATAATTTAGAAAAAAATTAGAAAACAATAAGAAACTTTTCCCACAACTGCATATAAAATGTCTTAGAAAACAATCAGAAAACAACAGAAAAATTTAGAAAACAATAGAAAACAATTAGAAAACATTAAGAAAATGAACATTTGTGTGAGAAATAAATCGGAAATAATTAAGAAAACAACTAGAAAAAATTAGAAAAAATCAGAAAAGAATCAGAAAGTGGCGCAGCGATTAGAAAAAAATTACAGAAAACAATTAGAAAAAATTAGAAAACATTCAGAAAACAATTAGAAAAAATTTCAGAAATTTAGAAGCTATTGAAGTGGTAAAAGCCTCAGCTTCAATGTTTGACTTTATGTAGGCTATATATAATTACATGTTAAAGCATACGGTGTATCAGATCTCAAGATAAAAAGAAATAAAACTTTTCAAGACACTCTGTTTTTAAGCTTTATACAGGCTTCTTCTTAGTCACTACATGACCCACCTCCTGTTGAGCGGAGCTGTACGTGACAATTGTAGGCGTAGTTTGAAATTTAACGCGCTTGCGTGGCTTCACAGTGATAGATTGCACATCAGGATGATCGGCTGGCCACAGAAAAGCAGGTATTGTCCGATCAATGGAAATTTTGTTTGTTTTTCCATTGATCAGGAGTGTAAGTGTTTTATCGTCTTTTGCCAAGATGCGATACGGACCAGCGTACGGACGTTCGAGTGACGAGTGTACGATAGGCTTTCGAAGATACGCGTAGTCGGTAGACGAATAGTCTGGAACGTGGTGACGACGATTATGTGTAATGAAGTGGCTAAGATTTGGCTCCAATTTCTTTCCACTGAATTTCCGTTCCGTTTCGGTCTGACAAGACGCTTGCTCTGGGTAACAACCACTTCAAAGCACGGAAGGTCGGCACGTTTATCAGGGAGATAAACTTAGGCACCGGATTCTCAGAAGGTGATGTGTCCAAAACTGAGAATTCCTTGGGCTAACCTGGATTGGGGTCTTGATCGTGAGTCCGTTTGATGGGGATAGGGCTTCGGCTGATCTCTTTAGCAAGCGGGGTCGACACTTGCTTTCCAGGGGATGAATCTGGTTCAGTAACAATGAACGCTGCTGGATAGATCTTAATTGACAGATCAAGATCAAGAATCGATGATTGATGTCTTTGGGCCCAAGGGGTCAGATTATGATCGCTTACCTGTTCAGGGGTCGAATCCGATTCCAATGTCTAGATCCGGATTTGGTGCCTTAGTTCACAAACATATCTATAAGGCACGGTAATTTATTGATACTTACAATAACACTAGATATAATAACAATAGTGATGTGTACAGGCACTAATAAAGCTATGAATAATGATAATTGCTGTTTATTGTACAATTCGGTAATTATCAGCAAACAAAACAACAGTTTGCCAGAGTTGCCAGTACTCGATTTACCCAAATTAGTAATTATTGATAGGGACAAGGTTTTGACTCTTTAACTCAGCTCAACTAATTCTTTCTTTCTTCCTATTGTCATAATCTACCACTAAACTCTACTGTGCGGTCCCTATATGCTTGTGCTCGTGCTTTAAGTTAAAACTCTTTGTCCGTCCTCCTTACCAAGGACAATATAAACCAATAATAATAAGATCTACACAACAGGTTAAATTAACTAAGTTAAGGATGTTAGTAGTACAAGTTCCGGTCTTTGGGTAAGCCCGAAATGCCAGTAACAATAGCACTTTCGGATGCTGTTCGGTCACCTGGGGGGACAGTACAAGGGTCGGTCCGGTTGGGAGTTTCCTGGTAGCAGTTATGGTGTTAGTACAGGGTTTGCTTTAATTTAATCTCTTCTTTAATGCTTCTACCTCGGGGTGGACTCTTAAAACAGATCCAGGGAACCGTCCATTCCCAACAGGGTAAGAAGCGCGGTAAGCCACATTTTAAGATTAAGAATACAAAGTTCGGATTTTTCAAAATACAACAATACAACAGGTATTCAGGCTTTAGGTCCCACAATTGATTCGGTGCAACTCCCAATCTGTCTCTGCCTCAAAAGACTACGTCAAGCTCTGTCACAATTAGAGCACCAACTCTGAATTCCAAAACAGTATCTGAGTTCCACCAATAATCTGATTCCAACTTGATTGACACTGGCTCTTCGGCCTTCCAATAAGCACAATACTGATCTGACGATACGATTCTCAATTGACTATTCAGAGACAAGATTCGGCTAATTCAGGCAGGAGATCTGTTCTCGTCCGCACCTGAATCAAATGGGTTAAAACCCATTAGTACAAGTTATAGGTGCGGGATTCGGACCCAGCAACCATTACTCACATTTTTGGCTTTCTGAACATGAATTAGACTTATAAACTTGAATTAGTTGTAAAGACTTGAAAGTTTAGCGAGAATGCCGCAGTTTTGGGCAGTTTCGACAATGTTACCGTATTGGGAATTAATTTTGGGCGAAATACCATTTTTCGGACAATTTCTTGCACTCTTGTGCAAGAAACTGCAGTTACAACATGATTTCGCCTTGCACCTCTTGCTTCCGTGCAATCTAAACTGGAAACGTGAGATTGAGGCTATTTTTGAGCCCTTTCGAAGCACGCCGATATTTGTTTGTCTTGAAACGCGTACGATTATTTTGTTCAAGTGTAATTGAATCTAGGACCTTTCGTTTTCCAGGTCTGAGCGAGGAAGGTGACAACTTCCTGCTTGTAACAAATATTATCTAATTAGAAAAGAGTTAACACACAGATTTGATAAAAGTGCAATAGTTATATTTGGGACCTCCAATTTCCCGGGTCCCAAATGAGCAAGGTAACAACCTGCTTCAACAAGCGTCAAACTTTAGAGACTGTTTAAATTCTTGGACCTTGGTAATTTTACAACTATTGGAAGATGGTTTTAGTAACTATTCATAATACTTACGTAACTGTAATTTCCTTTATTTCAAGCACACTGTTGATTACTACTCAGTATTAACTAAAGTTATTAATTTGCCAATACTTGTTATTACCATTTGTGAAGGGTTGTTATAAACGAAATTTGCAACGACTATTGGCTGAGCAAGGTTGAGCTTTTACCCTTGCTGAATGTTATAGGACAGAATTTCGCTAGATTTGTCCTTGAGCACGGGCACTGTCATGAAATGGTGCCAGACCGTCATTGCGGTCGCAAATTATGAACGGACTTTGAGTTGAATATGACTGAATCAACTGAAAATGGCAATAACAACATGTACCAGTCTCGAACTAAAAGAGATGACAGCTGTCATTATTACGAGCGAACTGCAAGTTGAATATGGCTAATTTGACTAAAAATAGTAATACCGATGTGTATTGATTCCAAACTAAAAACAGCGGTATTGAAAACTTTAAAACTACCTCCATTATTGGTCTTACGTACTATTCTCATACGTTTTATGTGGAAATTGCGAAAACAACAGTTTTTTAAAACAGATAATGCATTAATTTTGTGTAAAAAATCAACTACTGGAGAGATTTCCTTCATGCGATTCGTCCGCACTCTTAACAAAGAGTGTCCTACGCGGACGAATCGAGGATATCCCTTTTCAGGCTGATAAGGACCTAATGCGGGGTCCCCGTGACCCTAGATCCCTCGGTCGGAACCTCATTTGCATATTTTACTATTTTGGACTTAAACCTAAATTACCTACATAATCATGCATTCACGGGCTTCCAAACATGCACACAAGACTTATCCACTAGAACTACGTTACCTACTATTACTTTCCTGCGTACTATGTGAATCTTGGTATAATTTCGGTGTTTCACACAAGCCAGATGTACAGTCAGTTGTCACGCATTTACACTGTCGCATTTCTAATCACTGTTGTCAATCGCACTACATAAACTTGCAACAATCACACACACATTACAACATTACAAATAATCTAATGCTTATTTATGTAGTCCTATTCCGTAGCTAGACAAAGTTCATACAGCATTTAGACACTTATCGGGATAATTACTTAAGGATCATTTATACCGTACTCATGCAATACTTAGACAGACACTTGAATTGTCAATCAAGGACAGTTATGCTACATTTATACTGCGTTTACACACTCCGTTTGCCACTTAAGAAACGAATATACTACATTCATACTGCGTCCATGCCTCATTCAGACTAGAATACACTCATATTAACCTCACATACGTTCATTCACATGCATCTCGAGTATACCCCTTTTCCTGCCTATTACCTGAGCATTGTTCATTCCTGGCAGAGCTCACAACCCTCATCAAACAGAAGGAGTTTATATGAGTTGCTCCATACAGTACAATCACGGGGAACTATCACACACACATTTATACGCGCAAACACACACTCAAACATACAATTTCTTAGCTAATTACTACCTAACTAATTCTACCTACGAGCATGATTACAAAACAGTTCAGACAAAACCTAGTTTTAAATGTACTTACTATTCTAGTATCTTAGCTACTGTTTTAAACATATTTTACGTGAAACATATTTTACGTGATATTAACTGCTAATTTAAAGAACTTTCGTTAAGAATTTAATGCGAGTTTTAAGGTTTTAAAACTCTACTTATAGCGCAGAACTTTGAGAACTTTGTACTATTTTGGGGAAGATTTTGAAGTTTAGAAAGCCATGTGAGTAATGATTGCTGACAAAACTATTAACAACAGTTTAGATTAGTTAATGGGGAAGCCGGTCATTCCCCGTGAAACGCTTGATTATTAATTACTTAAAATAACAGGTTAAAATTGCTGATTATTTTGAAAACTCGATTTTAAATTCGTTTTGCCCTTTTGGTGACCTGTTAATTTTTAGTACCGACCTACGACAGGCAGACATGATTACAAACAGTGAGTTTTTGAGGCTTAACAAAGCCTTGGTAAAACAATATGGCCGGCAACTCCTAGTTGCCGGCTGTGGGGTAAATGTTCCTATTACTAACTTAATATTCTAGGGTCGTAGCAAAGGGACCCTCTAACTCAAACTTAGGGGATGGGTCCCCACTTAATAGTCCTTAATAGTTCTACGTCAAAACCCCGAAATTACTGGCCAAACGGGCCTTATAAAAATAGTAAAAAGTGTTGGTCGTGGCTTAACCGAAAAGTGTAAATAAAAAGAGAATAGAAAGGAAAGAATAGAATAACGAGGGGCGGAGGTCAGCAAACCTCGATAGTAGAGAGTGTCGAATATAAAAACAGAAAAACAAAAGAAGGGGCAATTCTCAAGACCTCCATCGAACAGGAGGGGTTTACATGAGCTGCCCCTTTTATTTTAAATAATAAAATAATAAGAATAAGAACTCAAATTAAAGGAACGAAAAGGTGGCTCAGAGGCCCACACATGCTAGAGAAATAAAAGTCGGCCTGGGACCCAAAGTGTTGATAAAAGTGGGGCTCTACGGCCCAAAAATGCACAAAAGAAACTGGTCCGAAGTCCCCAAAAACATAAGCACAAAAATTAGCCCAATGGCCTAAAAAAAGTATAAAAAGATTGACCTGAAGGCCTCCAAAAATAGTGGCCAAATGGCAGAAAATCGCAGTAGATTGGCCTGGTATAACAGACCCATCTGGCCCCTAAAAAGTAGTGTTCGCGTGAAAGTCTCAATTTCTTTTCTCTGACCAGTGTGGGTCAGAGAAAAGTCCCTAAGCGTCCTAACCAGGGAGGGTGCGTTTGAATCCCCATGCAATGACAATTGCACTGGAGGCGCACCTAAAGGAGGGGAAAAGCAGCCTACCTCGGCTACAACTCAACGAACACTGAAAGAAACAGAGAATTTCGGGGTCGAGCTGACAGTTTTGCTGACAGCTCGATGACAGGTCATTAGTAAGCTTGGGGGGCGGATTTTCCTTTGATTTTAAGGCAAAGCTTCTAGAAGGTTCTGGAACTTTCTAGAAGCTTGCCACCTTTTACACTTGGGGCGCAGCGGTGGGGTGAGCCAGCTGGCCACTGAGGGTCAATATTAATGAGATTTTAGAATTATTGCCCTCCAACTGACCCTTTCTGATATATTTCGGGTCCTGAATTTTAGCAAAATTTTGCCAAACTTTCTTTAACACATAAACGCAACCAAAGGGACAAATTTACGAAATTTCCGAACTTTAACTAGTTATTGCTTAAATTGCATAATTTTCAAGAAATTATAAAATACATAATTAACATATATATATATATATATATATATATATATATATATATATATATATATATCTATATATATATATATATGTATACGTCCGTTTATCTACCTACTTTTTATAAGGATTTTATTATTAATAAAGGGCAACGGCCCCCCTTTTTGACATGACTTTGGCTGAAAACTACGTTAATTTCATTTTCCTCCTTGCTGGCTTTGTCTTCGGCCAAAGCTCAAGGGGAAGACAACTGTTGGGTCCTAGAAGAAAGAGGCCCAACAGGAGGAAGAAAAGAAAAGGGAAAGGAAAAGATTTTACTTAAGTCAAACCAAAACAAAACCTTTTTAGAACACTCCTTTTTGGAGTGTTAAGATTACACAACAAAAATGTAATCTTAATAAAAACATTTTTAATTATAACTTTCTTAATTTTTGGAGTTAAAACGTCGGGTTTGGATTTTTGAAATCAGCATCGAATTCTCTTTCATATAAGCCCAAGTCATGTTTCGGACCAAAATCATCAAAATTAACTAATTAATACCTAATTAATAATAATTATCACTAATTAACCCTATCTAGTTACGTATTTAGCTATTTAACGCCTAGAATCGAACCATCTTCCAATGTTTGTCAGTTTTAGTGTGAATTTCCACTTTATAGGTAACTTCACGACCAATTTTCAGCTCGGTAGGCGTGTAATTGCCTATTACAAGTCAATGACTTCCTGCTAATTCATGTTTAGTCAATGGAAAACGTACAAAGTGGTGAAAAAGGGGCCATTCTTGGCTCAAGTTATGAGTGACAACTCATTAATACGCGTAAGATTAGTCAAACTGTTGATGTTTTCCTTCGTGGGGAGTAACAACTCACTGATTTCTTCAAAATTCTTTAAGTTTTATCAAGACACTGCTGTTTAAGGTCGAGTGGAGTGACAACTCCGGTTATTAGGGAATAGGTGACCGAATTAACCCTTTGTTTACAACTTCTAGATTAGTATTGTTAGTAATTTAAACGATATTTAAACTTAATTACACTTGAAATCATCAATGTGACTGAGTTTCCTAACCTAATTGAGTGCAAACCTTGGACCCTATTTGAGAATTTCCCTTAACGTTGAGTACTAGACAACTCTGGCTTGGCAGATATAAAACAATTTTTACAACTAATGCTTGGACATTGTTAAATGACTACATTCCATATAGATGATCGTTAGTCTTCTTCACAAATCCGCGGCATAGAGGCTCTTCCTCACTGATTTACTGATTTTGACCATTTTTCAGCCATTTTAAACAGGTTTTAGCCTCAAGTTTTACCAATTCCATTACATATGATGACGTTTTACGGGACGGAATGCAGCGGTCTTAGCGAAAAGATCATAGATAAATGTTGGGCTGCTTTCCAGTGCCGATGTTTGATGAAAATAGTCACCAGGTAAAGTCAGTTGAGTACCATACAGAAGTTGGGCGGCAGAATAGCCTCTGTCCCGAATTGCAGAGCGTAGTCCTAGCAGAACTAATGGAAGTGAATCATACCAATTTCGCTTGTCGCAGACGGATCGAAGGGAGTCTTTGAGCGAGCGGTGAAATCGTTCAATTTTGCCGTTGCATTGTGGATGATACGCGGTCGTACGCTTACGCTGAATACCGAGACGGCGTAGTAGGAGATTGAAGACGGATGATCCGAATTGGGTGCCGCAGTCCGATACGATGACTGAGGGCACGCCAAAATGACTGACCCAGTGCGTGATCATTGCTTTCGAGACGGCTTCAGCAGTTATAGTCGATAACGGAACGGCCTCTACCCATGACGTAAATCGATCGATGATAGTCAACAGATATTTCTTTCCAGCAGATGGCGGCAATAGTCCCACAATGTCAATGTGCACCGTGTGAAATCTTGCGATAGTTGGTGTTGTTCCAACAGGAGCCATTGTATGACGAGTGGTTTTGGACATTTGTCACGGTTGGCAGCGACGAACGAATTCTTTGATTTCCCGGTTCATTCCGGGCCAAACGTAACGAGAGCTGACGATGCGAGTGGTCGAACGAATACCAGAGTGTGCGAGGCCATGAAAATCACTGATGACCTGGTGACGCAGCGAACGAGGAACGTATGGTCGATTTTTGTCGTCACACACGACAAAACTCTTCGCGCCTACGGAACGATTGGAAAGCGGTAACGACGTAGTGCGAAAGAAGGATTGAAGATCGGCGTCTGATTGTTGTTCGTTGGCTAACGCGACATCTTCGTCCATTCGAATAGCGGCGACTGATCTGGAAAGAGTGTGAGCGACGAAATTTTCAGCGCCAGATATGTGCTGAACGTCACGTCAAATTCTGATATGTAGGAAATCCGTCTGCTCTGTTGGGGTGAAGGATGCTTCATGGTAAAGACCTTAAGCAAAGGCTTATGATCTGTGCGAACGGTGAAGACATGGCCAGCAAGCCCATGGAAATGTTTCAACGAGAGGTAGATGGCAAGGAGTTCCCTGTCGAATGCCGATGGTTTGCTTTCTCGAGTGGATAATTTCTTTGAGTAGAATTCCAGTGGTTCTAATTGATCATTGACCAACTGATGAAGAACGGCACCGACGGCTATCTGGGAAGCGTCCGTAGTGAGAGCTAACTGACCATCGACGCTGGGATGTGCTAACATAGATGGCTTGGCAAGGGCTTCTTTCAGATCATCAAACGATTTCTGATGATCCGCGGTCCAAGCATAGTTTGCGGATTTTGTCGTCATATCCGTTAGAGGAGATGCCAAGTGCGAAAAATTGGGAATGTACCTATGGTAGAATCCTACCATGCCCAAGAAACGACGTAGCGCCTTTTCGTCAGTAGGTGGAGGCATGTCTAGAATTGCAGAGACTTTTGACTGCAGCGGGCGAGTTCCGATTGCATTTGCCGATTTATTAAAAAATTTCTTAAAAACGCTCAAATTATGCATATAAACAGCTGAAAAAGTTTTCAGGGGGGGGCCGACACCCCAAAGGGAGGGGCCCAAATCGCAAAGGGGGGCCGGGCGCAAATCGATCAAAAAATTTTTGTCTCCGATTTTCGCGAAAAGTCGCCTATAGGATAATTCGGGGGCGCTGATTCCGAATCTACAGTCGAAATTTCGATCAGAGCTGCCAAATTCTACTTCTAGACGATTTTTGAAAAAATCGAGGAAATCGATCTTTGCGGGTGCAGGATCGATTTTCATGAAATGTCGACTGCAGATTCGGAATCAGCGCCCCCGAATTACCCTATAGGCGACTTTTCGCGAAAATCGGAGACAAAACATTTTTTGATCGATTTTGATCGATCGATTCTACTGATCGATCGATTGATCGGATCGATCTCTCGATTCGATATTTGAAATCAGCGACCTCGATTTACCCTAGGGGCACCTTCTCATCCAAACCGGAGACAAAAAGTTTTCGAAACATAAGGGGGGACCAAGGCAAAATTTTTGTCCCCCACATCTTTATAAGTGCCGGTGAAATCTAAGTGCGCCGCAGGCAAAATTTTTTTAAAATTTTGCGAAATTTAATAAAATTCTGATCAAGTTTTGCTCAAAATATGCTCATAAACAGCTGAAAAATTTTTCTAAGGGGGGCCCGTAATGTTAAAGGAGGGCGCCCAAATCAACAAGGGGGTCCCGGCCCCGGGCGTCTGGCAAAAAAGAGGGAGGGGGTCGAAAAATTCGATTTGGGTTGATGGATAAGAAAAATTTTCGAGGGGGGTCGGAAAAATCGGTTGTTCGTTAAAATATCTAAAAAATTATATATGTATATATATATATATTATACATATTCTTCAGGAAACTATACATGATTTTGCAGAAAAGATGAAAAAACTAAATTAGACTCTGTGATTGAAAAATGAAATGCCGTGATCTGTGAACTCACTGTTTGTCGCAAATGTAAAGATACAATAAACAAAGACCTAGTCAAAAAGCCAATCCGCTAAAATGAGGTTTTTGACGGCCTAACCAAAAATTGTCAACTCCGGACGTACGTAATTTTGAGCTGTTCAGGTGAAACAGCGTATTAAACTTGCTATAGATATTAGGGATCTACTTCGGCTTCGGCCGGCCTTGATTGAATTGTTGTTGGTGTTGAGTAGATTTAGTTTTATATATATTTTATTTTATCACATGTATTTTTCAAAACATTTTTTCCAGCTTGAATGCGAAATTTTGCTCTTTTTGTCACAGATTTTCGAGTTTTCGTTTTGTCCGAGTTTATAACCACTATCTGGTGTTAGAATTGCTCCATGGATTGATCGCTTTTGTCATTAACAACCATCTCAAAATATGTTAGCAAGATCTGAAGAGAGTTAGAGAAAGCAAGAGGACTTTTTGCAAGAAAATTGCAATATTTTTCATTTCTGAGGTTTGTATGAAACGAATTAGACTGATGCTGCAGGTTTGCAGTAGTTGTATTTACGCTAGTAAGAGCTGAAGGGAAGATGAGGGAAAACGAAGTGGTTTTGCAAGAAAAGTTTCACAGAATTCAGGTAGCTAAATTTTGTGATGAAATGAGTTTTTAAAAATTGTTAATAAATAAATATTATAATTAAGTCAAATGAACTGAAAACAAAGTGCGCAGCGCAATGAAAAACGTAAATGAACGAAGTTTTTAGATTAAAATTTTTGAATTCTTCATTTTTAAAATCACATCTAAGATTTGCATGTTTTTTATTAATCTTTGTAGTTACATAAACCTTTGGTTGATAAACATTTCCCATGAAATATTGCTTCCTTTTAAATTTAGCGCTGGTTCTATAAACAGCTAGCTAATAAGAATCTATATTGAATCTAGTTAGTGGACAACTTATTCCAAGAACGTTAGTTATCCCAGAACGAACATTTTTAGAATGTCAGCCATCCTCTAACGGACATTCTTAGAATGTCGGCCGTCCGCTAACGAACATTCTTTGAGTGACTGCGACATTTCTCTGGAAAGTGACTACAACTTGCTTATATGCTTTGAATAAGGGGCTAAATTAAGGCAACTAATCTCTGTGTTTATCTTCGCATGGTAACGATGCACGAAACTGAGTTGAGGAGGTGTAGTAGGGGGCAAGATCTACCCTGAAACAAGGAAAGCGTCGTTCTCGTAAAGCTTGCTTATACAAATTCATTAACGTCTTGTTTTTACCAGGCAGCATCTGACTCTCCAAGAGTGCTGATACTTCTCAAATCTCGACGACTCGATAATAGATACATGTGATTAATCTAACGGTTTTAGAAAAACTTTCGCCCCCCCCCCCTCAAAAATACCCTGCCCGCGGACTTGCTCCGAGAAGCCCCCCTCCCAAGAAGAAATCTCTAGAATGAGCCCAGTTGGTATAAGGCTGTTGTTATATATATTAAACTGAGTCTGCGTTTTGTTTTAGAGTGATCGACCAACTAGAAGCATACGTCGCTGTGCATCTGAAAACGGACGAACAAGTACAAGTCAAGGTTTCTGAAATTTTTCACAATTTCAAGGACCTATTTCCAGATCATGCACTGAGCCAAAAAAACAGGGGAGATTTCAACCACAATTTATGTGAGCTGCTGCAGAGGCATGTCTGAAGATTGGAAGTGCAATCAGACAGACATCGATCGCGCTGCCTACAAGGTATCAGCTTTCGCAACATATATGAGCAGCGTTGTCAAGCTGCGATCTTAGTTCAAACGGGCTGTGAATACGACAGCCTGATGAAATCGGTCAAGACCGATCAGAACATCTTCGTTTTTCGTGAAGATCCAATCTTGTTGGTGCTTTTGCGCTAGTGCAAAGTGTCACTACGAGCTGTCTATCTATCCAGTTCAAGAGGAACCCGCCCAGTTCTCCTTGCGCAGCTAGGCAAAGGAGCCACAAAATTCACTGGGGACTTTATTAGATTGTTGACAAAATTTGAAAATCAGTTGGAACAGGTGCCAATGATTCAAATTGGTACTTGCATGGGAATCAGACGGGGTATCAGTCTGTTGAATGTGTTGTTCCTGAGGACGGGCGAGTGCAGTTCCCTAGTGATACACCCACCGTGATCGGCAATTAAATGTCAATATGGAACTGGCACAGAAGGTCACATCGTCAATACAAGCATAGGTCGGAATAACGGAGACCGCGATCTTTCCCAGAATCCCCTTATCAATTAGCACTGTTATTCTCGTTTGCGGATACGAAGGGAGTCTTTGCCCAATCCTTTCATAAGGTATATATATATTATTCATACTTTATTCTTCAGGAAACTATACATGATTTTGCAGAAAAGATGAAAATACTAAATTAGATTTTGTGATTGAAAAATGAAATGGCGTGATCTGTGGACTCTTGTGAACTGTGAACTCACCAGCAATCATTTGTAATCTGTAAACTGTGGCGAAATATTGACATTTATGTTGTGAATCGCAGTACATTCTATGATGGCTTTATGTTACTTTTTGGCAATAATTTTGGATTTGAGTGTATATATGCATGTATTTGTATGAACATACTGTATGTCTTAAATGTAAGGATACAATAAACAAAGACCTTAGTCAAAAAGCCAATCCGCTAAAATGAGGTTTTTGACGGCCTAACAAAAAATTGTCAACTCCGAACGTACGTAATTTTGAGCTGTTCAGGTGAAACAGCGTATTAAACTTGCTATAGATATTAGGGATCTACTTCGGCTTCGGCCGGCCTTGATTGAATTGTTGTTGGTGTTGAGTAGATTTAGTTTTATATATATTTTATTTTATCACATGTATTTTTCAAAATATTTTTTCCAGCTTGAATGCGAAATTTTGCTCTTTTTGTCACAGATTTTCGAGTTTTCGTTTTGTCCGAGTTTATAACCACTATCTGGTGTTAGAATTGCTCCATGGATTGATCGCTTTTGTCATTAACAACCATCTCAAAATATGTTAGCAAGATCTGAAGAGAGTTAGAGAAAGCAAGAGGACTTTTTGCAAGAAAATTGCAATATTTTTCATTTCTGAGGTTTGTATGAAACGAATTAGACTGATGCTGCAGGTTTGCAGTAGTTGTATTTACGCTAGTAAGAGCTGAAGGGAAGATGAGGGAAAACGAAGTGGTTTTGCAAGAAAAGTTTCACAGAATTCAGGTAGCTAAATTTTGTGATGAAATGAGTTTTTAAAAATTGTTAATAAATAAATATTATAATTAAGTCAAATGAACTGAAAACAAAGTGCGCAGCGCAATGAAAAACGTAAATGAACGAAGTTTTTAGATTAAAATTTTTGAATTCTTCATTTTTAAAATCACATCTAAGATTTGCATGTTTTTTATTAATCTTTGTAGTTACATAAACCTTTGGTTGATAAACATTTCCCATGAAATATTGCTTCCTTTTAAATTTAGCGCTGGTTCTATAAACAGCTAGCTAATAAGAATCTATATTGAATCTAGTTAGTGGACAACTTATTCCAAGAACGTTAGTTATCCCAGAACGAACATTTTTAGAATGTCAGCCATCCTCTAACGGACATTCTTAGAATGTCGGCCGTCCGCTAACGAACATTCTCTGAGTGACTGCGACATTTCTCTGGAAAGTGACTACAACTTGCTTATATGGTTTGAATAAGGGGTTAAATTAAGGCAACTAATCTATGTGTTTACCTTCGCATGGTTACGATGCACGAAACTGAGTTGAGAGGTGTAGTAGGAGGCAAGATCTACCCTGAAGCAACGAAAGGGTCGTTCTCGTAAGACTTGCTTATGCAAATTCATTAACGTCTTGTTTTTACCAGGCAGCATCTGACTCTCCAAGAGTGCTGATACTTCTCAAATCTCGACGACTCGATAATAGAAACATGTGATTAATCTAACGGTTTTAGAAAAGCTTTCGCCCGCCCCCCTCAAAAATACCCTGCCCTCGGACTTGCCTCGAAAAGCCTCCCTCCCAAGAAAAAATCTCTAGAATGAGCCCAGTTGGTATAAGGCTGTTGTTATATATATTAAACAGACTGCGTTTTGTTTTAGAGTGATCGACCAACTCGAAGCATACGTCGCTGTGCATCTGAAAACAGACGAACAAGTACAAGTCAAGGTTTCTGAAATTTTTCACAATTTCAAGGATCTATTTCCAGATCATGCACTGAGCCAAAAACAGAGGAGATTTCAACCACAATTTATGTGAGCTGCAGAGGCATGTCTGAAGATTTGAAGTGCAATCAGACAGGCATCGATCGCGCTGCCTACAAGGTATCAGCTTTCACAACATATATGAGCAGCGTTGTCAAGCTGCGATCTTAGTCCAAACGGGCTGTGAATACGACAGCCTGCTGAAATCGGTCAAGACCGATCAGAACATCTTCGTTTTTCGTAAAGATCCAATCTTGTTGGGGCTTTTGCGCGAGTGCAAAGTGTCACTACGAGCTGCCTATCCATCCAGTCCAAGAGGAACCCGCCCAGTTCTCATTGCGCAGGTAGGAAAAGGAGCCCCAAAATTCACTGGGAACTTTATTGGATTGTTGACAAAATTTGAAAATCAGTTGGAACAGGTGCCAATGATTCAAATTGGTACTTGCATGGGAATCAGACGGGGTATCAGTCTGTTGAATGTGTTGTTCCTGAGGACGGCTAGTGCAGTTCCCTAGTGATACACCCACCGTGATCGGCAATTAAATGTCAATATGGAACTGGCACAGAAGGTCACATCGTCAATACAAGCATAGGTCGGAATAACGGAGACCGCGATCTTTCCCAGAATCCCCTTATCAATTAGCACTGTTATTCTCGTTTGCGGATACGAAGGGAGTCTTTGCCCAATCCTTTCATAAGGTATATATATATATTATTCATACTTTATTCTTCAGGAAACTATACATGATTTTGCAGAAAAGATGAAAATAGTAAATTAGACTTTGTGATTGAAAAATGAAATGGCGTGATCTGCGAACTCTTGTGAACTGTGAACTCACCAGCAATCATTTGTAATCTGTAAACTGTGGCGAAATATTGAGATTTATGTTGTGAATCGCAGTACATTCTATGATGGCTTTATGTTACTTTTTGGCAATAATTTTGGATTTGAGTGTATATATGCATGTATTTGTATGAACATACTGTATGTCTTAAATGTAAGGATACAATAAACAAAGACCTTAGTCAAAAAGCCAATCCGCTAAAATGAGGTTTTTGACGGCCTAACAAAAAATTGTCAACTCCGAACGTACGTAATTTTGAGCTGTTCAGGTGAAACAGCGTATTAAACTTGCTATAGATATTAGGGATCTACTTCGGCTTCGGCCGGCCTTGATTGAATTGTTGTTGGTGTTGAGTAGATTTAGTTTTATATATATTTTATTTTATCACATGTATTTTTCAAAATATTTTTTCCAGCTTGAATGCGAAATTTTGCTCTTTTTGTCACAGATTTTCGAGTTTTCGTTTTGTCCGAGTTTATAACCACTATCTGGTGTTAGAATTGCTCCATGGATTGATCGCTTTTGTCATTAACAACCATCTCAAAATATGTTAGCAAGATCTGAAGAGAGTTAGAGAAAGCAAGAGGACTTTTTGCAAGAAAATTGCAATATTTTTCATTTCTGAGGTTTGTATGAAACGAATTAGACTGATACTGCAGGTTTGCAGTAGTTGTATTTACGCTAGTAAGAGCTGAAGGGATGATGAGGGAAAACGAAGTGGTTTTGCAAGAAAAGTTTCACAGAATTCAGGTAGCTAAATTTTGTGATGAAATGAGTTTTTAAAAATTGTTAATAAATAAATATTATAATTAAGTCAAATGAACTGAAAACAAAGTGCGCAGCGCAATGAAAAACGTAAATGAACGAAGTTTTTAGATTAAAATTTTTGAATTCTTCATTTTTAAAATCACATCTAAGATTTGCATGTTTTTTATTAATCTTTGTAGTTACATAAACCTTTGGTTGATAAACATTTCCCATGAAATATTGCTTCCTTTTAAATTTAGCGCTGGTTCTATAAACAGCTAGCTAATAAGAATCTATATTGAATCTAGTTAGTGGACAACTTATTCCAAGAACGTTAGTTATCCCAGAACGAACATTTTTAGAATGTCAGCCATCCTCTAACGGACATTCTTAGAATGTCGGCCGTCCGCTAACGAACATTCTTTGAGTGACTGCGACATTTCTCTGGAAAGTGACTACAACTTGCTTATATGCTTTGAATAAGGGGCTAAATTAAGGCAACTAATCTCTGTGTTTATCTTCGCATGGTAACGATGCACGAAACTGAGTTGAGGAGGTGTAGTAGGGGGCAAGATCTACCCTGAAACAAGGAAAGCGTCGTTCTCGTAAAGCTTGCTTATATAAATTCATTAACGTCTTGTTTTTACCAGGCAGCATCTGACTCTCCAAGAGTGCTGATACTTCTCAAATCTCGACGACTCGATAATAGATACATGTGATTAATCTAACGGTTTTAGAAAAACTTTCGCCCCCCCCTCAAAAATACCCTGCCCGCGGACTTGCTCCGAGAAGCCCCCCTCCCAAGAAGAAATCTCTAGAATGAGCCCAGTTGGTATAAGGCTGTTGTTATATATATTAAACTGAGTCTGTGTTTTGTTTTAGAGTGATCGACCAACTAGAAGCATACGTCGCTGTGCATTCGAAAACGGACGAACAAGTACAAGTCAAGGTTTCTGAAATTCTTCACAATTTCAAGGATCTATTTCCAGATCATGCACTGAACCAAAAAACAGAGGAGATTTCAACCACAGTTTATGTGAACTGCTGCAGAGGCATGTCTGAAGATTTGAAGTGCAATCAGACAGACATCGATCGCGCTGCCTACAAGGTATCAGCTTTCACAACATATATGAGCAGCGTTGTCAGGCCTCGATCTTAGTCCAAACGGGCTGTGAATACGACAGCCTGCTGAAATCGGTCAAGACCGATCAGAACATCTTCGTTTTTCGTAAAGATCCAATCCTGTTGGGGCTTTTGCGCGAGTGCAAAGTGTCACTACGAGCTGCCTATCCATCCAGTTCAAGAGGAACCCGCCCAGTTCTCATAGGAAAAGGAGCCCCAAAATTCACTTGGAACTTTATTGGATTGTTGACAAAATTTGAAAATCAGTTGGAACAGGTGCCAATGATTCAAATTGGTACTTGCATGGGAATCAGACGGGATATCAGTTTGTTGAATGTGGTGTTCCTGAGGACGGGCGAGTGCGAGTGCATTACCCTAGTGATACACCCACCGTGATCGGCAATTAAATGTCAATATGGAACTGGCCCAGAAGGCCACATCGACAATACAAGCATAGGTCGGAATAACGGAGACCGCGAACTTACCCAGAATCCCCTTATCAATTAGCACTGTTATTCCCGTTTGCGGATACGAAGGGAGTCTTTGCCCAATCCTTTCATAAGGTATGCATAGATATTATTCATACTTTATTCTTCAGGAAACTATACATGATTTTGCCGAAAAGATGAAAATACTAAATTAGACTTTGTGATTGAAAAATGAAATGGCGTGATCTGTGAACTCTTGTGAACTGTGAACTCACCAGCAATCATTTGTAATCTGTAAACTGTGGCGAAATATTGACGTTTATGTTGTGAATCGCTGTACATTCTATGATGACTTTATGTTACTTTTTGGCAATAATTTTGGATTTGAGTGTATATATGCATGTATTTGTATGAACATACTGTATGTCTTAAATGTAAAGATACAATAAACAAAGACCTTAGTCAAAAAGCCAATCCGCTAAAATGAGGTTTTTGACGGCCTAACAAAAAATTGTCAACTCCGAACGTACGTAATTTTGAGCTGTTCAGGTGAAACAGCGTATTAAACTTGCTATAGATATTAGGGATCTACTTCGGCTTCGGCCGGCTTTGATTGAGTTGTTATTGGTGTTGAGTAGATTTAGTTTTATATTTATTTTGTTTTATCACATGTATTTTTCAAATTATTGTTCCAGCTTGAATGCGAAATTTTGCTCTTCTTGTCAGATTTTCGAGTTTTTATTTTGTCCGAGTTTATAACCACTATCTGGTGTTAGAATTGCACCATGGATTGATAGTTTTTGTCATTAACAGCCATCTCAAAATATGTTAGCAAGATCTGAAGAGAGTTAGAGAAAGCAAGACGACTTTTTGCAAGAAAATTGCAATATTTTTCATTTCTGAGGTTTGTATGAAACCCCTTAGACTGATGCTGCAGCTTTGCAGTAGTCATATTTACGCCAGTAAGAGCTGAAGGGAAGATGAGGGAAAACGAAGTGGTTTTGAAAAAAAGTTTCACAGGATTCAGGTAGCTAAATTTAGTGATGAAATGAGTTTTTAAAAATTGTTAATAAATAAATATTATAATTAAGTCAAATGAACTGAAAACAAAGTGCGCAGCGCAATGAAAAACGTAAATGAACGAACTTTATAGATTTAAATTTTTGAATTCTTCATTTTTATAATCACATCTAAGATTTGCATGTTTTTAATTAATCTTTGTAGTTACATAAACCTTTCGCTGATAAACATTTCCCATTAATATATTGCTTCCCTTTAAATTTAGCGCTGGTTCCATAAACAGCTAGCTAATAAGAATCTATATTGAATCTAGTTAGTGGACAACTTATTCTAAGAACGTTAGTTATCCCAGAACGAACATTTTTAGAATGTCAGCCATCCTCTAACGGACATTCTCAGAATGTCGGCCGTTCGCTAACGAACATTCTTTGAGTGACTGCGACATTTCTCTGGAAAGTGACTACAACTTGCTTATATGCTTTGAATAAGGGGCTAAATTAAGGCAACTAATCTCTGTGTTTATCTTCGCATGGTAACGATGCATGAAACTGAGTTGAGGAAGTGTAGTAGGGGGCAAGATCTACCCTGAAACAACGAAAGGGTCGTTCTCGTAAGGCTTGCTTATACAAATTCATTAACGTCTTGTTTTTACCAGGCAGCATCTGACTCTCCAGGAGTGCTGATACTTCTCAAATCTCGACGACTCGATAATAGAAACATGTGATTAATCTAACGGTTTTAGAAAAGCTTTCGCCCGCCCCCCTCAAAAATACCCTGCCCTCGGACTTGCCCCGAGAAGCCTCCCTCCCAAGAAAAAATCTCTAGAATGAGCCCAGTTGGTATAAGGCTGTTGTTATATATATTAAACTGACTCTGCGTTTTGTTTTAGAGTGATCGACCAACTAGAAGCATACGTCGCTGTGCATCTGAAAACGGACGACCAAGTACAAGTCAAGGTTTCTGAAATTTTTCACAATTTCAAGGATCTATTTCCAGATCATGCACTGAGCCAAAAAACTGAGGAGATTTCAACCACAATTTATGTGAGCTGCTGCAGAAGCATGTCTGAAGATTGGAAGTGCAATCAGACAGACATCGATCGCGCTGCCTACAAGGTATCAGCTTTCACAACATATATGAGCAGCGTTGTCAAGCTGCGATCTTAGTTGAAACGGGCTGTGAATACGACAGCCTGCTGAAATCGGTCAAGACCGATCAGAACATCTTCGTTTTCGTAAAGATCCAATCTTGTTGGGGCTTTTGCGCAAGTGCAAAGTGTCACTACGAGCTGTCTATCTATCCAGTTCAAGAGGAACCCGCCCAGTTCTCATTGCGCAGCTAGGCAAAGGAGCCACAAAATTCACGGGGAACTTTATTGGATTGTTGACAAAATTCGAAAATCAGTTGGAACAGGTGTCAATGATTCAAATTGGTACCTGCATAGGAATCAGACGGGGTTTCAATCTGTTGAATGTGTTGTTCCTGAGGACGGGCGAGTGCAGTTCCGTAGTGATACACCCACCGGGATCGGCAATTAAATGTCAATATGGAACTGGCGGTCACATCGTCAATACAAGCATAGGTCGGAATAACGGAGACGGCGAACTTTCCCAGAATCTCCTTATCAATTAGCACTGTTATTCCCGTTTGCGGATACGAAGGGAGTCTTTGCCCAATCCTTTCATAAGGTATATATATATATATTATTCATACTTTATTGTTCAGCAAACTATACATGATTTTGCAGACAAGATGAAAATACCAAATTAGACTTTGTGATTGAAAAATGAAATGGCGTGATCTGTGAACTCTTGTGAACTGTGAACTCACCAAAAATCATTTGTAATCTGTAAACTGTGGCGAAATATTGTGTTGTGAATCGCAGTACATTCTATGATGGCTTTATGCTACTTTTTGGCAATAATTT
>JASAND010001743.1:0-11541 GCA_030248195.1 Trissonchulus latispiculum
GCAATATTATAATCGCCACTCGTTTAAGTAGAATTCGTCATGAACTACCCATGTGATATTCTGTGCCTCCATTTTGGAGACTGGGAAGGTTTACGTACTGTTTGTTTTGGGAATGTATATAAGTCTAATCAGCTTAATCCTATCTAGTTCATTCTGCCTGTGCAGCAAAAGTTTTCATCCAGTGAACAACACAAGCGCTAGCATTATCCCTTCTCCTTCTGGTGAATTTTGTGATCAGTGCATTTTTAGACAGCTAGATTATCGCAGGTTTGGAGGGCCTGCCTGTCGATGACAGGGCAGTCGCTGGCTTACCCAGAACCCCCCCCCCTTGCGAAGTTATTTGTACCGAAAACGGCAATTTTTAAAACATTTCCGGCTTCGCAGGATATTTTGGCTTTAAAATATGTATCGTTAAACATGTCCAGGATGTTTTGAAACTTTTGTGCCAAGGTTTTTTGAAAATCGGACCTGCGTAAATTTTGCGCATTTTGGTTTATTTAATTTCGACTGCGTAAAATTGCAAAAATCGCTTCTCAACGTTATATATAAACGCACTTATATATACGTCAAACGAGTTTTTAATAAATCTTTGCTTCATTTTTCGTTGCGTGCTCATTGAATTAAGGTGTAAAAGTATGAATAGTAAAATTCTTAGGAATATCCGTCGAAGTCATACAGTTGTGCAAAAAAGCTGTAAAAAACGGCAATCATTTAACTGTGAGGGGGGGCTGGCTTACTTCTAGGCGAAAAGTTATGGGGGCGCTCGAAGAACCCCCCATCGATGGGGGCTCACCGAAAATTCTGGGGGGGCATATTTTTTGACAAATTTTTAGTTTTTTGTGTTAAAGAACTGCTGTAAATCGCTAAACAATAACTTATTTTAGGTGTTTTTAGGGTAAAATAGTGTAAATTTCGTTAAAAATCCGGGACAGAAGAAGAAGCTGGAAAATTTCTAGAAAATTCAGGGTGAAAATGGTAGGTAAAATTTGGCAAATTTTTGGGTTATGGGGGAGGTCGGAATTAATGGTGGATGGCTCCCCGAATGGGGAGCCTTCCGAATGGCACCCCCAAGGTATTTTTTACCGGGGGTGGGGCGAAGTCGACCTTTCCTCCTCCCCCCGAAAATTCCCCCCGGGCCCGGGGGGAGCGGTAAGCTGTGTTTTTTCGTCGAAACTTTTTGCGAACTTTAACGCAGTCCTCCAAAATTTTTTGCGGAATTTCGCAAAACATTGCGAAATTCTTATTTTTTTAGTTTTTTAAAGATAACTAATGAATTTTAGTTATTTGGGTGTATTTAAACACATTTTTAACATTTAAGGCATAGTATTAACCAAGAAATAACTATTTTTCTGAAGCCGAAGCATGTGTATATAAGCATAAATAAATATGTATGCATAAAAATTAATAGTGAAGAGACACGCGGGGGTCTGGGGGCGGAGCCCCCAGAAGCTGAGAAAATTTTGTAAACCAGAGGAAAATCCTTAGTGGAAATTCTCAAAAGTTTAGTTTCGGCAGGCAGTAAAATCCTAAAATATAAGCAAACTGCTAAAGGGCTAAAATTGTTAAAAAATATGCTTTGGCAAATATTTCAACGCTAAAAGAAGTGCATTGCATAGCTGTCACTATGCATTCTAACTCGGCTAAGATTAAAAGGTGTCTACGTATAGAAATACGCGCCGAAGGCGCGAAAATTTTTTGAAAATTTGCTTCAAAAAGTATGTGAAACACGTTTAATTTTCATCTGAGACAACTGAAAATTTCTACTCAAGGCCAAAAATTTTTGCGGAACTTTACGCAGAGCTAAGAAAAAAGTTGCGGAATTTTCAAAAAAGTGCGGAATTTCGCAGTTTTTTTCGCAAAAAAAAACACAGGCGGTAAGCCCCCCCCCCGAAAAAACCCTAAAAGATTTGATTTGATTTGATTTGATTACAATGCTGTAAAAACCTATTTTGAAGATTGTGTCTTGTGTCAAAAGCAAACTTACCCCTCATTTTATATATGTTTGTTTGTGTTGGTATTGTTAACGTGCTAAGTTTAAGTTACTTTATTTTTTCTAGTTCATGCATTACTGATTGTATATGATGTATGCATAATCTGCACAATTAAGTAAAGTTTTCCTTTTTTGTTAATGCATTCGTGGATTTGTGATAAATTGTTAGAGTGTTCTGGAGTAAGTTTCTGATTCTCTTCGAAATGTCTGGCGCTACTGTTTACAGTGGCACTGCTTGCCTGAGTTTTTTTAGGAGATCGCGATCTCTGGAATTCTCTAATTGATTTTTCGATTCTAGCTTTTTTGGAGTTTCCCTGTACCACTTGCCAAAAATAATACTCCGTGAAAGTTTTTATGTCCTAGATTCTCTTCTGTTATACGTGTAGATGTGTATAATACTGTTAGCATACAATGTTTACCTTTTTAAAACATCTGGGTATTCAAAAAGGTTTTCTGGAAAAAGAAAAAACTACTGTTTGCTCCTCACTCTCAAAATCAGTTTTTGCCGGCTTGCTATCCTTGCTACGGCGATGCTATCCAACCAGCCCCTTCGAGCCACCGCTGTTACCTAGCCTCCCTCCTACATTCTGATTTAAAATTAAATTTTGAACTGGGGAAATAGACTTATCCTGCAGTGTGAGGTAAAATTCAAACGTTTGCCTTTTGTGCGAATTCAGTGAAGATTTGTTTTGCAGGGTTTGCCTACATTTATCATAATCTCGGTCCAATGTATGTAGGATCAAGTAGTTTTTGGTTTACTTCTTATTTTGTTTAATATTACAACAGTTGTAGTCATATTGGCGGTAGCAAATGTCGACGGTGTAGTCTTCTTAAATATTCCCATTTCGGATTTTTAAGTTTGCAAAAAATAAAATTTTTTGGAAGGGCGGAGATCCCCTGGCTTTTTTATTTTCCCTTAGAAACTTTTAAGTGAGCTACTAGTTTTTGATTCTATTTCCAGTAGTACCGTCTGTACCGATTTCTTAATTATCCTTTAATGGTTTCCGTCACTGGCTGTTTTGGGAGGTGATGTCTGATACAGATTATTTGTCTTCTTATTTTCTGACCGCCTTCTAAGCTCACTAATGTTTGATAGTGTCGTCCTAGAATTTTTTTTAAGATTTTGAAAGAGGGGACGACTTTGAATCGTGGGGGAACAAGCCTCCTAAAGTATAAATATACCAAAATTTTCAGCAAAAAATTAGCATTTTTATGGTGACGCAAAATATTTTTGTAAGCTTAAAATGAGCTTATAAGTACTTAAATTAGCTAAAAATTGAAAAAATATTTAAAATTTCACCTCGAAAGCTTATTTTTTGACGCTTTTGGGCGACCGCTGAAAGCGTGGTTGGGGACGATAGGTATAAGGCCCCCCAATAAAGGGGGGGGGTGTGTTGTCGTGCTATAGTCTCGAAAATTTACCAAAATTTTAGTATTTTTGGTGTAAAATTTTACAGCAACTTCCAAAAAGTCTAAATCTTTGGCTTGCTTATCATTGCGAAAAATTCTCGTGTTAAGCTGTACCATGGACTTTCTGAGTCTGCGTTGGTCTTATTTCGAAACATGCTGGCATTCAAGTTCTCGTGCTAGTGTTAAAATTATTTATTCATTGTTGAATGTTTTTGCCATTAGAAACGGCTGAAAATGCTATGTTTGTGGGAGAGGTTTGGGGGTCTCCAGAGGAGGTCCTCCCAAAAGCCCCTCCCCAAATCTCCCTTACACCTATGGCACCCCCATTAAAAATGCCAGGGAAAAATAAAGTAAAAAAATGTCATTTGTTATGTTTATTCCTTTCTATTTCAGATTGTGACGGCTCATCCTACATTTTAATTTTCATTTCAATTCATTTTAATTAATTACCACAGTATATACTGATTCGCCCAATGTTTGGTCTACTGAGCCGTCTTCGTCCCAGCTTTGTCGTCAGCGTTCGTACGGCGTCTCGCACGAAACGTCGTACCGCCAAGGCTGAGAAGAAACGACTGGCCGCCCTGCCCCCACCGCCGGTCTACGAACCGGCCCTGCCCGAGAAGGCCCTCGAGAAGTGCTCGGACAGCGACATGCTGTCCAATCTGGCCAACCCCTATGAACGGGAGCGGCCCCAGTGCATTCTCTGTAAGTACGGAGTGGAAGTGGACTACAAAAATGCCCGCCTATTGGCTCAGTTTGTGTCCTCCTTTACCGGACGCCTGTATGAAAAGCATATCACGGGTCTCTGTGAGCATCAGTATCGTAAGGTTTACGAGGCCATAAGGACGGCCCGATACTCGGGATATATGCCGACCCTGGCAAAGGATCCGAAATACCTGAAAGATCCTAGACTCTTTGATCCTATGAATCCAATCCGGCCTAATCCGTTCTAATCTGTTCCAATTGGATTCTGATATATACTGAACTTCTTTTGCTGCTCTTCATGTCTTGTGCGAACTGAGAGATCATGTTTGGACTCCACATTTTTTGTTTGTTACTTTTATACAAATTTGGCTTTTGGTTTAATTAAGTTTGAAAATTTTCGTGTGCACACTTTGGATTTGTCCCTCTTTCCCTCCGTGAATGGAGAAAAGTTGAAAATTTTAGCTGGTTTTAGTGCAAATTTTTTGGAATAATTCAGTTCTGGGCAGTCCCTTTTCAAAATCCTGGATACGCCCCTGACGGGAGAATATGCCAATTCTAAATTCTTTGTACAAAAGGTTTTCTTTTAACGTTTTGATTATCTTTCCACATTCTGTGGTATTGTTCTAAACGTACTACCAGCGCCTAGTGTTTTAGAACGGCCGGGAAGCCGGCGGCCGGCCGCCGGCCGGCCGGCGGCTTTTGAGCCGGTGGCCGGCCCGACTGAGTGTCTGGCCGTTCGGCCGGCGGCGGGCCGTTGGCCGTCCGGCCGTTGGCCGTCCGGCCGTTCAGCCGCCGGCCGGCTGTTGGCCGGCGGCTGGCCGCCGGCTTAACACAAATATTAATAGTTAACACAGCAATTTGAGCAATGCAGCAAATGTTTACAAGACAAATCCAAGACTGAGTGTGAACTTTTTCCAAATATATCAAGGAAAAACCGATTCCACTGCCTTTGTAATGCATAATATATATAAATATTTTGCAACTTTCTAGCTCCGATTGCCTTTAAACACTGAAAACTATGTTTGGCTAGCCGCCGGCCGGTTGAACCCGGCCGTTCTAGTTAAATTCGCCACAGATTTCTTTGTGCAGTCCTTTTTCAAATGTTAAAAGAAATTGTTATGCAAGTGTGCACAATTTCAAACTTGTTTAATGTCAGTGGTTGATATGCATCTGCACATTCATTACAATTCTTGTGCAAGTCACATGAGCACTTACAGGAAATGCGTGGTGGTGTAACTGTTAGGCTGGATTTCTGGATTTCATGCAGTGTTTATTTTTTCGAAGTAAACTTGATTTATTATGCTTGTTGGTTTGACCTACTTTTGTTTTCGTTATTATTCATCTTCGTATGCTAAGACGTTAATGGCTACATATTGGAAATAGGAGGTAAATGCATTTCGCATCATGCTTTTATTTGGGTGGCTGTTGCTTCGAAGATCAGACGAATATTAAGAGCACACATCCCATCCAGTTTAGATTCCGTTTGTTTGCTGTTCTCTGATGATTGTCCTGTCTCCAGAATAGGTTTTTGTTTTCCCCCAGCTCTTTGGTTGATTTCAAAACATGGACTAGTGCTGAAAGCAGTAATGTGGCCGCAGTGAGCTTGGCTGCAGTCTTTGTGAACAAACTACTTAGCTGTGACAGTCATGTCACTCATGATTGTCGATTAAGCCACAACCCTCTAAGGTGTCAGTGTTTATATCTTGAGTTTTGAGTAGGTAGTGAGTTATTTTCGAGTAGTGAGCAAACTTTTTGTTGATAAGCTATATCGTTTTGAAGCTCCATAATGTCCTAACATATCTACGTATAAACCTGTTGGTACTGGAGCTAGCAACTGGTAATAAAATATATTTGATTATTTGACTAAAACTGCCAAATATAGGTGCCTACTACTATTAGCACCATAGATCAGTTTAGTCTCACTTGCTTTGGTTTTAGTAGATCATTAAAATAAGTATAGTTTATATATCCCGTCTGAAAATCAACTTTTGCACCTAGAAATCAATTAGTAAAGTAAATTTTCTGCAATGAAACTAGCAAAAATTCCTATTTTCTTGACTTTGACGGCTAACTTTTTCTGGGCGCATCGGGAACCCTTTATTGGTTACATTAGAAATGAGGAATTAATTCTCTATCGATTTGTGGCAGTCCAATCTCTCTAGGTGCTTCCAGTGAGAACTGGCAGCCAAAATTGAGAATTCGGCCATTTTCAACCGTTAGTACATACTGAGGAAATTCAGGCATTAAAAGGTTATGGTGGTGGTATAGCTTTTGTGCTTTGTTTTTGAAACACCTTAAGTTTTTCCAGTTTTTGGAATTTGTACTTCATTTTGAAGCTTGTAATGATTATATATGTATTTGCTGCTCCGTGTGAAACTAGCAGAAAAGCCTGTGTAGTGTTGTTGACCGTTCCAATTTTTCGTGGAACGGCCTGTCGGTCCCACTTTCCGCCAGCTATACTAACTATAAAATGTTTGGTAGCTTTTAACAATAGGGGTGGTCAATATATGTTAAAGTAATGCTCAGAAAACTCACCGGCCGGCCTGTTCTCGGCCGTCGACCACAGCAGTGGGTCGGTGTGGACAGGATCGGTGAACAACAATAAGCTTACTTCCTAATAAAACAAATGTAGCAGACCACCGGTTTTTGAAAATGAATTTCTCAAAGCCTTCGAATCATAAAAACTTCTGATGTTCTTATAGATAGAGAGGCATGTGGTCAGAGTGATTTGGTGTCTCAGCTACCTAGAGTAGAACGTAGTAATAGCATAGCTCAAGAAATAGAAAGCTTCTTTATCTTTTTATTGTGTCAAATCTGGTCGTTATTACGTGTTAAGGAGGTGGTTAAAATTAACTTATAATTGTCATCATCAAATGCTTATAGATATTCCTGGTTAAAATTCGTCTGAGTTAAGATGGTGTGCATTGAGAAATGAATATCCATGCTTAAGTTCTTTCTAAAAACGAAACTTTTTAGGCATTATTTTTACATCCTTCAATCTGTTTTGATTTTATTTAGGTTGTCCCGCATCGGAACACCTCGCCTAAAATGCTAATATTATATTCTACCTGATATAGAGCAAGTATGCTTTCCAGCCTTGCCCGGACGGTAGCCATTGGTTCCTTGGCCGGAACCTCGTGTCTACTTAATTCCGTGGTCGGTCGCCTATGTCCTGCAGCGATTCCGGCTATTTTTGAGCAACAAAATCGCACCGGCATGACTCTGTATAAAAGCCGAAAAGGGACATGCAAGCTGCCGTTTAAGGTTAAAGGTCGACGAATCAAGGTGCCCAACCCCACTCCTCCACATTTATTGATTAGGACTCAGTATAAGTATAACTGGGATGCCATTAAGGATCAGATTGCTGTCTATACCCATAAACCGCTGCAGGTTCCCAGACTGGGCGGTCGAGATCCTGAAACGGGTAAGTAGCAAACGAAAAACGGGTATATACATTAATGTATAGTTGTCGTTTTGGTGGAATTTATTATGGAACAGTTAGTCTTGGTGTATATAGTTAAGCCTTTCAGTGAAAAATAATTTAATGTTAAGTGATTAAACAGAAAATTCCCAGCATTCTTTTGGAAGAAGTTTTCTTCAATCGTCGGTGCAAAGTGTCAGTCCCTTTCTTGAGGGAACCTAATTTTACGAGAAATGCGTAAGAAGGAAATCCTGTGCTGGTCTTCTTGAGGAAGTTATTACACTGACAGTGGCCAACAAACAAGACAAGTGGTACTGTGTCGTGGGGGGTTACCGGAATTATTTTTAAAATTTGACCTTTTGAGTAATTTTTTAAATATGTATATATGTCGTAGTAATTTCTGTATTCAGTAAATACTGTATTTACTGGCCGATTTCAGTCAATACAGTATTTACTAGTAAGAATGGTATTTTCTTTAAACTTCCTATTTTTACACGTAAATACCATTTTTACTGAAATTCGACCAGTAAATACTGTATTTTCTAGTAATTTCTGTATTTTCTGTTTAACGCTTTTGTCTATTGTGTGTGGCTGGGGAAACAAAGGGCGTGCTGACGTCATAATCAAAGTCAAAGGATAGGTCATACATAACCACATAATGTGAAAAAGGGGGGTGCATGAAGCCAAATTTCTGAACTTAAGGTGCTGGTATCGTTTTGTGCAGTGCTTTTGTGGGTAGTTTTGAAACGCCCTAACTTTCACAATTTTGCGAATTGGAAAGAGCTTTATACATCATTTTAAAGTTTATAATCTGTAGATTCTCATGAAATTACGAAACTAGTAAAAATCCGCAAAAATAGCGAAAATTTTCTGACATACTGACATCTGACCGGCTGAATATTGACCAAAAATTTTTGAACATCGATTTCTCAAAACTGTGGGATCGGCCAAAATTTTTTCTTGCGCCTACTTATAAAGGACATGTGGGCCGAGGGACATTTTTTGGGATTTGGCTCAGCAGATCTTAACGGTCAAGAAAATCCATTAAATGTGCGGTGACACAAAATTTCGCAACTTTGCATTGAGTTTTCTCGCAACTGGAGATGTTTTAGCTCAAACCAAGAAAAATGTCCCTCCGCAATAGTGTGAATTCTCATTCTGCCAAAAATCACGCGAATCCATTGGGTAGTTTTTGAGAAATCGATGTTCAAAACAAAATAATCGCAGTTTTGCCAAAATGGTTTTTCGGCCAAATCTCTAGCTTAGAGCAACAAACTCCGGCTAATAGGCATTGATAAAATGTGCAATGAGACTGTGTATCGATCGAGTATAAACAAACCAAAATTGTCCGTACGATTTGGCAGTAATTTTGAAAAAAACTGATTTTCTCGAAAACGGCCATTTTTGGACCCCAAAAATCGTTTTTTGATTATACTGACTTAACCACTAGAGATAGCTCAAATGTTGTAAAAGCAAAAATGTTCATTTTGGTGCCCTCTTTCCACCCATACCAACCAATCTGGTGTCTCGACTATGTGCTAAGAGAACAATGGCAAAAACCAAAAATTTTTTATCTTTGCACCTAAAAATGCGGGACTGGTCCCAGAATGTTAAAGAGCACCGAAATAGTATATTTGGAAAGTTTCATCCACTTTCATAAAGAATTAAAACCTATAGGGTCAAATTTACACAAAGCGATACCAGCACCTTAAATAAACTACGTAGTTTACAAAATCACAAATACTTTCACGCTAACCTAACACAGTAAACAAACAACAACAAACAAAAACACTTAATCTTAATCTTAATCGACATCTTAATTAAAAATTAATTTTGCGTTTACTTAAACGTTTTGCCCAAGGTTTTAAAATATACGTTTGCTTAAAGTTTTAAATTTGCTATTTTCGAATTTTTTAGCTTTGGAAACGTAATCAGATTTAAAACCATTAAGTAACTTTGTTAATTTTTAATTAATGCATCATTCATTATGATTAATAGGTATCTATTTTGTAAGGCTAAAATAATTTGTAATTTATGTAACTTCAGAAATTTGTTTTCATGCACCCCTTTTACACATTCTGTAGTTATGTATGACCTATCCTCTGACTTTGATTATGACGTCAGCATGCTCTTTGTTTCCCCAGCCACACACAGCAGACAAAGGCGTTAAACATAAAATACAGAAATTACTAGAAAATACAGTATTTACTGGACGGATTTCAGTAAAAATGGTATTTACGTGTAAAGATAGGACGTTTAAAGAAAATACCATTCTTACTAGTAAATACTGTATTTACTGAAATCGGCCAGTAAATACAGTATTTACGGAATACAGAAATTACTACGACATATACATTTTGAGCTAATATATTTGATGGTCGGAAAAGCATTTGAGAAGGTGAGAGACGTAGTGGGAATGAGTTTTCAAACTCCTGTTCCGCCGCCCCATTGAAGAGTTACAATGATTGTTTGCTTGTATAAACGTGTTAGGTGAGCCTTGAAAAAATTGATTTGTTTAAATGTTACCAGCAAGTAACATATATATAGACCTTTGTGCGTTCAACGTAGTTTTATTCCGTTGCACTGTATTGTCTTGTTTAGGAAGAAAAGTGAATCGTCATGTTGGTGGTGGCATAAAGTGGGACTATTTCCTGGTTGACAACAAACGAATCGGTCCAAAAGAGCCAGGACAGGCCTATGAGGAACGCGTAAGCTCAAGACCTCGTTTTAGAATTTGGATAATTTTTTTTCAGTTAAGTTCGTGTTTGCTGTAGTTGCACATTCAGTCACTGTTCCATCTATGTGTCAGAAGATGCAAAGAAAAGCAAGAGTTTGGGTGTCCGGTGCTTGCGTATAGTGGGATTTGAGTTTGGTTCGAGACACAGGGGCAGCTGTGTGTGTCTTGTATATAGGGTTACCTAACTGGGTTTATTCTAGGAGGGTATTTTTCTAGGCGAAAAAGTGGGGTGGGGAAGTGGGGGGAATCCAAAGTGGTCTAAAATTGGCAAAAATGCAGTAAAAATTGCCTGTTTTTTACATATACTGCTATAACTGTGCTTAAAAGTGCTCAATGATTAAGTTTGAGCACCAACATAGACGATTTGTTACCAAACAATTCCGGCGAAGCCGTAAAAGTTTTGAAAACTTGGACCAAAGGCAAAGATCCTTAAAATGTGGGGGTGGGGCCGAGTGAGGGGGAGGGAAGGTCGAGTAGGGGGGAAGTGGGGAGCGCCCCCGCCCGCCCCCGCCCCCGACTGTAAAATGCTCAGGTCCGGAATAGAGCAAAATCCCGATAAGAGCAATTTGAGGGGAGGTACTCAGAGAGGCGCCCCCTCACTCCGGTAAACAATTCACTGGACTGCTCTTCATCGTGCCAGTCATGCACACAGCAATGCATTTTGCTTTTCAGCGTCAACATTGCCGGATTGTGCTGTGTCAGAAGAAGTTTTATTTGTTAGAGTTTGCTTATTTGATGCGTTTTTTCCTGTCACATCACATACATTATATATATCATACAGTGCTCGGACAGTTCCTAGTTTTCCTACTTTTTTCCTACTTTTTCGTATGTTCCTACTTTTTTCTTAGTTTTGGTCAAAAATTCCTACTTTTTCCTACTTTTTTCCTGTGAAAGAAGAAATCGGCCTGATTTGACAGAAAATTGTCCAAAAAATAGCTGACTTTTTAATAATTTGGAAATAATCTGCAGTTTTTTTGCTATATTCCTTACATTAAGGCAGATAATCAAACATAAAAATTTGCAGCATCAATCCCAATCGACTAAGTTTCATCGGTTTTGCCAGTTTCTATGGTAAAATCCAGATTTCATAAATCTTGCGGCAGAGTGCTATTTGACTTGAACACGTTAGCTTAGCAAGAAAGTGGGATCTTACTAAAACTAGGTGCCTCCCAATGCCCAGTACACACACACACACACACACACACACACACACACACACACACACACACACACACACACACACACACACACACACACACGTAACTGAACGAAGTATGA
>JASAND010001744.1:0-22341 GCA_030248195.1 Trissonchulus latispiculum
GCATATATATGCTAAAATGTAACTATCAAAAATAAACAAGTGCTCAAGCTTATTTAACTCCACAATGTCTAATTACATTTTGCACATAGCTCTATGAAAATGTGTGCATCTAGCAAGCTTCGAACAAAAGCAAACAACACAAAAGCACTTCTGTGCTAATGTCATTCACCGACCCTGCGAAGTGAAACCGGCCCTGGCCCATTATAGACCGACCGGCCAGTCCAACTAACTGCCTTCACCGGCAGGATTGCCAGCTTGCGACAGTTTCGTCGAATTGGAGCCTTAAAATTTTCAAAAATATCAAATATTTCACATTTAACTTGTACCTTTGGCTAACCAGACAATTAAGATACCGGCCGGCCGGGACCCCACTATTAACTGCTTGCTGTCAGAAACTGGTTCAGATGAATGGAATTTATATGGGCCGTTCCATGCTGCTGGCTGGGAAAGATCTAATACCCTAGGGGCTGGAAAACAGGGGCTGGGTTTTACCACAGGGGCAGGAAAATGGGGGCTGGGTTTTACCCTTAGGGCTGGAAAATGGGGGCTGGGTTTTACCTTTGGGGCTGGGCTGGATTTTACCTAGGAGGGCTGGAGGCTGGGGCTGGGGCCTGGGCTGGGTTTTACCAGCACCCTCTGAGTACTCGGCCTCCCTACCGACTCCTTTCTGCAGACGGCTTTTTTCCGCTTTTAACCCTTCCGAGTGGGACGTTTGTAGACTTCCGCCATCTTAGTCACTATTAATAATAGCCACTGTCACCAAATAGCACGACTGTGGCTACCCTGGGCGTGACTGCAATAACCGTACGTCAGAACTGGTTGGGGATCTTGTTTTCCATCCTTGATTCTCGCCTCTCCGCCTCTTGTCTACCACATGGGCTGCGGAGGGCAGCATAGTAAAGGTCTATCATGAGAACCTAAAATGCTGGGCACCAAGATAAAAATACCCAAAGTCAAGCTTAACTTGTTTCGAGCCCGTGTTAGCTTACATCTTGTAGTTTGCTAATGAATGGCTGATTGCTCTTGAAACTCGAGGCTAAATCTATTATTTTCATGTACGCTTTGTAGTCTTAATAGATCAAAATGAAGTCAGTGGTTGCATTGCTGTTGCTTTGCATTCTTCCACTTTTCCAAAAGTCTATTTTTCTAATTTTTACTACAAAACATTGTTTACCACCTCTTTTGAACGAAGTTCGAGGTTCATATAAATGTATAATGCTCGTAACAATAACAAAATACTGTTTTGTGTGACTTGAACGTCTTGGTGCCAAGATGGTCATATGGATAGTTCTCCCGGACAGGTGACTCCACCATACATACATCAATTGCAGAAGGTAAATTGGAAAATTGTCAAATGAAACATTCGACTCTTGACTCTCTGACATAATCAAATCCAAATGTTGGGTATTTCAGGGGGCTACTTGGGTTAAAAATTCAACCCTCAACGATTTGGCTCCAATTGTGCCCATTCATACTCTTTAGCATCCTACACAAACCATTGATATTTGAGGTGATTTCGTCCAGGAACAAAAAACTTACAGTCATTCAAAATTTCCAATTCCTATTGAAAATAGCCCAAAATCATGGTAGTATTTGACACCAGCAAGAGTACACCAGCTACCATTGCTGAAAGTTTGAAATGGATTGGTTGAAAATTGAACTCAGGAGAACCGTTCCTGGTAATGCAAGTGCCAACTTAAAGAACCAACTGACACAGTCGAGTCGGGATTAAGTGCAGAGAAGCCCTCCTCCAAGAAACTCATTACCCAAGCCTTAGAATTCCATTCTTAAATTGGCTCAGAATTTGATTCGCCTGCTGTACAGTAACTGTGTTTGAAGCCTAAGGTTCCCAGTGGAAAGATTAGCAGCTGGAGCAGCAACCCCCAACAATTTTGGAAATATTGAAAATATAGAAAATATTGAAAAAACGACATATTTTGAAACAACTTCAAAATACCCGCATTGAAATGGCCAATGATCGTTGATACGGTACCGGCGCGGTACGTACAGGTGTGTAAGCCTCAACCAGTTGTGAACTTTTGACTCGGAGAATAAGTCCATTGCTTCCCCAAGTTAAGGGTAGGCAGGGAGGGTTGGGAGGAGCAGACTATTGCAATGGACCATGCTATACTGATGGATCAGCCCTCGTATTTTTTGGGGGTATGCTGTTACTGATAATAATCCTGCACGGAGTGGCATATGTAATACTAACAGCAAGAGTCCATGATTTTCTTCTACATGTGGTCGCCTAATGCTTGTGACTGCGACAACTTGAACTATCTTGTTTTACTATGTGCATATGTTATTCAACTAGACTGATTAGACTGACGTGCTTTAAGACTAATTGAACTTTTAGTGTTTTGCTTAACTGTGTACACAATTTTATGACGAAGTTTCCTGTACTATTTTAGACTAAGTTAGACATCTTTGACTATTGACATGTTAGACAAATGAACATTCGAACTGTTTTGTTTTTGCTATGTGCATAATTTTGTTAACAATTAAAAACATGTTACATTTTATTAAAAAGCAGTAAGTATCCTATGTAACGTTACTGAGGGAACCAATCAGCAATATAAAGCCTCGAGCATTCCAACAGAGCCATAAGGCACCCAGCCAGGACCTAAAGCTTTAAGCCACACCTTTGAAGCATAGTTAGAAGCTGAAGTGTCACTTACTGCATCTTTAGCTTTGTTGCTTGTTGAAACATTCCTGCACGCAAATAAACAATTACATGCAGTAAATAATGGCCAACAACATGGTTTGAAGCTTTAAATTACAAGCATCATTCATAAAAATCAGGATTTTAACATTGGTTTGTCGTGGAAAAATTTTAATCTAGCGATTGAACCGGTGCTGCTATAATACACCGCCATGACAAAAACTGCCTGCCCGAATATTCCCCCGTTTGGTGGGGGGGGGGGTGACCGAAAGTGGTGCAGCTTGGGGGGTTGCTGAAAGAGGTCCCCGTTGAGGGGGGGGTCGCTCAAGCAGGCTATGGTTGGCTCATTTGATTGGCTGTTGGCAACCCCTCCACAAACGTGGACCGCCCTTTGTAAGACCCAAACGGGAACCCTTATGGAAATAAGCTGTAACTACCGTAATCCTTTGCTAGACGAAATTTTCTCAGTCTATTCTGAGTGAATTACTAGTCAATCTGTAGAAAATGATATTTTATTCTATTTTCGCTTTATCTTCTCAACAATTTCCTCTTTCTAGAGCACTTCTTCTCTTACTTTCGCTTATAGATATTGTTTCACTTATTTATATTCAATTGCACTGTCGGCTCTGTATAGCCATTATACTATAACTGTATGTGTGTTTAATCGACTACAACAACGGATATAACGACTTCCATCGAAACTCCTAAATTCGATGTCTTCTGCAGATACAGCTCCGATCCTGAAGTGGAGTTCATACGGGTTTGAACTCATCCTACGGTGAAACCAGAACTCAGTATATGCATAAACATTTGTTTGTTTTTGTTAATTTATAATAATTTTTGCTTAATTTTTGCCGGTATACTGCCTTGTATTTTTGCCCTTGTTTCAGTCGTAATGTTGTGCTTTATTTCTCTACCATGTACAGTTTCCCTTTTGGTATACAATTCTTTACTGTATGATTCGTTCGTAAACTTTGATTTGTCTGTTATGTTACCCCATCCCCATATATTTTCAACTATATCTGTATGTGCTTTAATTTTGGTAGCTATATGTATACGTATTAGTCCTGTTTTCTTGGAAAGATCAGGTGATCTTCATTTTTTATGCGGCAGAGGAATGTCCGTGTGCTAGATCTTTAAAAACTTTAAGTTAAAAAGGTTCTTAATAGATGAAAATTTTTATTTGATTTGCAATAGTCTTTACCTCATTTTATGTGCATTGACTATATGCTTGTCGTTTACAGGATAACCTTTGTTGAATAGATTTGTTAAGATATCGAATGTTGATAGTGTGGTTAGTTAGGTTAGTTTTTGACTTTCTGAAAGTAGTTTGATTATGATGTGAAAATTAACCTATCTACTTAAGGTGGTGATTTCTTTTGGCGACATCAACTTTGAACCCTTATTACTCATTCATTCCTTGGAGTTAAGAAGACATTTTTGTATCAAAATATAGGTTAACATTTGCTCTTTCTAATGAATACAGCGAACCTAACTTTAGTTCACGGAATTTATTTTACTGCATTTTCGCAGTAATTTAATTTTCCAGATTTTTTGCAGACTAAAGTAAATTTTTTCGTAAGGAATCAGCCACATCATTCGATTCCACTATCAAATACCTGGGGCCCCTTTTTTAATTATTATGAAACCGCTCTTCGTTATAAAGAAATTAGCTAAAATGTATGCGCAATCCTTGGATTTCGCCTACTTTTGTCATCTTTGGCAAGAGACCACTTTAGCTAGAAACCAACAATCGGGACAACTAAAAAAGGGTCCCTGCGTATTTCAGTGTAAAACACGTCTAGTAAGTGGCAACCCTCTTGCTTGCATAGTAAATGTTCCACAATGGCTGGAAAAAATTTGGTCATGTTTTTGCAAAAACTACTTTTTTATGATAGCAGCTCACGGGATAGCATTTAGAAGATTACAATGCCACGAATAATCGACCTCGTCGAGACCTTCAAATTGACACCCCTTAGTTTAATTTTACAGCTGGCGTAGCTCAAGAAATGGAGGATTATTTGATTTCTGCAAAAATGACAAGTTTTCAACCCCAAAATAAGAAAATCAGCTATATCTCACGATAGAGAAAAGCTAGAAAGGTGCGTCAGAAAGCAACAATGTAGAGCTCAACCAGATCTTTCAAATGAGTATAATATAGCTGTGCAGCTGTCAAAAATCGGCAAAAACGACCCTAAAAGCGGAGAAGTCGAATTTTTGAAGCGGGATTGCGCGGATGGTGTTAGAATGCTAAAAGAATTTATTTGGAAAGTTTCATCAAATTTCATCTTGATTTGAATCGTCAACCAACACTATGTGCCCAAAAGGAATCACCACTTTAATTGAATTTTCTGTGTATTCTCTCTTTGCATTTTGTTAGCTAGGGTACGGTGAACCTTGTGTAGTTTAGCTAGTTATGTATAGTACTGTAAGGTTTCATCGCCAAAATAAGAAAATCGGCTATATCTCAAACTAGGGAAGAGCTAGTAAGTTGCTTCCAAAAGCAAAAATGTAGAGCGCATTTCTTTCTTTCGCGAGATCTTTCAAATGAGTATAACCCTAACTATGCAGTTGCTGCTCAATTGTCAGAAATTAACAAAAGCCGTCCTGAACGGAAATCTCGAAATTTTGAAGCGGGATTGCGCAGAGGGTGTTAGAACCCCAAATGAACCTATTTTGGAAGGTTTCATCAAATTTCACCTTGGTTTGTGCCGTCAACCAACAATATGTGCCCAAAAGGAATCACCACCTTATAAAACGCCAGTTACCACTGCTGAAAGTTTGAAATAGATTCGTAGGGAAATAAACACTGGAGAATCGTTCCCGGTAATGCAAGCGCCACCTTAAGGTGGTGATTCCTTTTGGAGACATCAACTTTGAACCACTATTATTCATTCATTATTTGGAGTTAAGAAGTCATCTTTATATCAAAATGTAGCTTAACATTTTCTCTCTTTAATGAGTACAATGAGTCTAAGTTTGGCTTTCCAAAATGTTTTTCCTGTATTTTAGAAGAAGTATAATTTTTCAGATTTTTTGCAGGCTGAAGTAAATTTTTTCGCAGGACATCGGTTAGAGCATTCGATAACTCTATCAAATAGCTGGGGACCCTTTTTTAGTTATTGTTATATCGCTCTTCGTTATGGAGAAATAAACTAAAATGTCTGCGCAACCTGGATTTTGCCCACTTTTCACTACTTTGGCAAGCCACTACTTCAGTTAGAAAGCAGCTATCGGGGCAACTAAAAAAAGGGTCCCGGGGTATTTTTGTGTAGAACACATCTGCAAAGTGGCAACTCTCTAGCTTGCATACTAAATTCTGCACAATCGCTGGAAAAAATTTGGTCGTCTTTTTGCAAAAACTACATTTTTTGTGATAGCAGCCTAAGGGATAGCAATTGTACGATGGTCATGCCTCCGTTAATTGGCCTCTGTGAGACCTTTAAATCGACACCCTTAGTTAGATTTTACGGCTTTCGTAGCTCAAGAAGTAGTGGATTATTTGATTTCTGCAGAAAGGACAAGTTTTTGACGCCAAAATAAGAAAATTGGCTATATCTCACGATAGGGAAAAGCTAGAAAGTTGCTTTCAAAAGCAAAATTGTAGAGTTTAACGAGTTCTTTCGAATGGATATAGTCATAGCCATGCAGCTGCTGCCAAATGTTCAAAAATTGGCAAAAACCGCCCTGAACGCAAATGTTGAATTTTTGAAGCGCGATTGCGCAGCGGGTGTTAGAACGCTAAAACAACTTATTTTGGAAAGTTTCGTTGAATTTCATCCTGGTTTACGCCGTCAATCAACAATATGTGCCCAAAAGGAATCACCACCTTAAGTTCCACAGCATTTGTTAAACCATGAGCAAGAGTCCTCTAAATTTTAATAGAAAACAAATCTAATTAGACGTTCGGGATGAAGCTGTGGATAAATGCTGTGTTTGTTCCAGTATGCAAAGAGAACTTCAGTGGAACACAGTAATTCGGTGGATTCATGTGGTATTGCCATTGCCTTTCTCTCATTAGATAGTTAGAAGTGGGTTAATGGATTAGTAGGTGCAAATAAAACGTTTTTTGCAAACTGGTGATCTTTTACTATTGAAAAATTCGGTTAAATACCTTTGAAGCAGAATGAATATAGCAGAATCAATTAAGGTGACGATTCGGTTTGGGCATGTATTGTAGATTGATGGCCCATATCAAATTTCATGAAACTTTCCAAAATGAGATGTTTTAGCATTGTAACACCCACTGCGCAATCAGCGTCGGCGACGAAATCGCTACAATATGTTATAGTAACTGTTTTAAATATTTTTGTTATTAGGTAAATCTAATAAGTTTAAAACAAACATATGTACAGAGAGCACCAATGATATAGAAGTTATGTGCTCTTCTCTCCTTTCTCCGTGGTGTAGTGATTGCACGCCTAACTGCAGTTCGGGAGGTCTGTGGTTCGATTCCCGGCGGAGCCAAATCTTTACAGCAGGCTGCCAGGAGAACCTGGAATCCGGCCCCCCGTGTTTCGTTTCTCGGCTTGCATCCCTGTCTTGTTAGACGAGGCTCTGTTAGTTAGTTAGAAGTTATGTGCTCTTCTCTCCTGGCTCCGTGGTGTAGTGGTTGCACGCCTAACTGCAGTTCGGGAGGTCCGTGGTTCGATTCCCGGCGGAGCCAAATCTTTACACATACGCAGCACAAATTGAGCAAGATCTGTTGCTGAAACAAAGACGGAAAAGTAACATATTGTGATGACAAAAAGGACTGATACTACCAACATGATAAACGTCTGAAATAGTTAGCTAGGCATGGGCTTAGATTGGGCGCATTCAGTTTACATCTAGATCATAGTTTCCTTTGTCTGTTGTGGGGTATCCCCAGTGCCAGGGGGGGGGGGGGCCGGGGGCCCCAGGCCCCCCTTTGCGATTTGGGCCCCTCCCTTTGGGGTGTCGGGCCCCCCCTTGAAAAATTTTTCAGCTGTTTATATGCATAATTTGAGTGTTTTTAAGAAATTTTTTTTAAATCGGCAAATTTTTGCTCTGACAATCGAAAAATTTTTGCTAAAAATCAAAAAATCTTTGCTAAAAATCGAAAAATTTTCGCTAAAATTTGAGAATTTTTTGGGAAATGAACGTAAATTTGCCAAAATTTGTCAAAAATTTTGGATTTCCCAAAAAAAGGTCGCCGGAGTTTTGGGTCGGGGTCGGGCCTCCCCTTCAAAAAATCCTGGCGCCGCTACGGCACTTATAAAGATGAGGGGGACAAAAATTTTGCCTTGGTCCCCCTTGTGGTTCGAAAAAATTTTTTGTCTCCGATTTGGATGAGAAGGTGCCCCCAGGGTAAATCGAGGTCGCTGATTTCAAAAATCAAATCGAGAGATCCATAGGCATAGGAGGTGTGGCTGGCGAAAAAAGTGGGGGTGGGGGTTCAGAAAAAAGTATGGAGGGGGTTTGGCGAAAAAAGGGGGAGGGGGGTTCGCGAAAAGTCGATTTGGGGGGAGGGGTAAGAAAAATTTTCTACGGGGGGTTCGGCGAAAAATTTCGAAAAAAGTCGGTTTTTCGTTAAAAAATTGAAAAATTTTCTCAATTTACAGCTATTTTTAACGATTTTTAGCTTAATTAAGCGAATTCTAGCAAATCTTCGCAAATTTTTGGAATTTTTTGGAAAAATTTCGAATTTTTAGCTAAAAATTTTCAAAAATTTAGGTAGGGGTTTGAAAATTTTTAGGGGGGAGGGGTCTGAAAAAATTGATTTGGGGGAGGGGTAGGAAAAAATTTTTAGGGGGGGTTGGCGACCCCTCCATTTGGGGGGAGGGGTCCCCCCCCCCACCCCCCCCCTAACACACCTATGTCCATAGGTGTGTTAGAGGGGGACCCCCCCACCAAAATGACAAATTTTGGCGACCCCCCCCAGATTTTCAGATTTTTGCTACCCCCCCTCCCAGATTTTTGGCCCAAAAGTGGTCAAAAATGGCATAAAATCGAAAATTTGGGGGGGGGGCACACGAAGCCCATTTCTAGAAAACAATTAGAAAAATATGTCAATTGTTTTCTCATTTATTTCTGTTATGTTTTCTGATTGTTTTCCAATTAATTTCTAATTATTTTCTAATTGTTTTCTATATTTTTTCTAATTGTTTTCTGCAAAACCAGTGTCCACTTTCTAATTGTTTTCTAATTAATTTCTAATTTATTTCTCATTGTTTTCTTATTTATTTCTAATTGTTTTCTTGCAAAAGTGATAATATTTCTAATTGTTTTCTAATTGATTTCTATTGTTTTCTAATTTATTTCCAATGTTTTCTAAATTATTTCTGATGGTTTCCAAATGAAAAGCTTACATATGTAAGCACACAGCTTACACAGGGAGAACTTTGGTGGGTAAAATCGTTGTAAATTGCTGCGCAAGGTACAACGATTTTACCATGAATTTACCACGAATTTTTAATGAAATTTTAATATTTTTTAATGGATTTACAATGATTATATCCGATTTTTCCATGAGATTTTAATGGATTTACAATGGTTTTACTTCGGTTTTTATACGTATTTACAATATTTTTACCACGTTGTAAAATTGTTGTAAATCTGTTGTAAAATTATTGTAAATGCAATTGGACCAATTTACAATGTTTTTACAACATTTACAACGAAGTTACAACGTCCTTATAATGATTTTACTATTTGGTAAATTTATTGTAAAATCGTGGTAAATGTTTACAACGTTTCTACAATGATTTTACAACGAATTTACAACGTGGTAAATCTGTTATAAAATTGTTAAAACTTATTTTAGAGCATTGTAAAAACGTTGTAAACATTTACGACGATTTTACAACAAGTTTACCACATGGTAAAGGTAAAATCATTAAAAAAATGTTGTAACTTCGTTGTAAAAGTTGTAAAAACATTGTAAATTGGTCCAATTGCATTTACAATGATTTTACAACAGATTTACAACAATTTTACAACGTGGTAAAAATATTGTAAATACGTATAAAAACCGAAGTAAAACCATTGTAAATCCATTAAAATCTCATGGAAAAATCGGGTAAAATCATTGTAAATCCATTAAAAAATATTAAAATTTCATTAAAAATTCGTGGTAAATTCATGGTAAAATCGTTGTACCTTGCGCAGCAATTTACAACGATTTTACCCAAAAAGTTCTTCCTGTGACACCACCAAATTAATTTTCTGGTGATTTTCTATATATATATATATATATCCGATTTCCTTATTCGTCCTGCTGTCGTCAATATATATCCAAACCCCTCATTTTGGCGGGCTGCCCCCAACTCGTCCCATTACTCTCCATGGGTTTCTCCCCACCCCACTCATATTAAGATGCTCGGAAATAGTAAATTTTTAAGGATTTTGGGTTTAAAAGTTTTAAATTTTTTGCTTCATCGGAAGTTTTTGTTCCATAATGGTCTATATAATTTGGCGCTAAAACTGACTGGTTCTAGACTGTTTGCGAGCACGTTTTAGCTTAGTTATATATATATATATACGTAGCTCTTTAAAAACTTATATATAACTCTTCGCGAAGTTTGCGACAGGTAGCAATTTTCGCCAATGTTGGCGAATTTCGCGCAGACATTTCACGAAAAAATTGAATTGACACGATATTCATGAGAGGCTAGCATAGCTGAACTTTAGCAAAGTCAAGCTTTTTGTGAAAATTCCGCGAAGTTCGCCAAATCAAACGAAAAACCTTATGTATATAACGTATATACCTTTCGCGAAGTTCGCGAAAAGGGTTTTTAAAGAACAGTAATTTATATATAATTATGCACATATATATATATATATAGGTCATGGAACTGAAATTTGGAGTAGAAGATTGCCCAGCAAAGATGGGATGCGTTACTAGCGCAAAAAAAGGGGGGGGTGAAAAAATTGTGGTGAAGGGGGGGGGGGTTGGGGCCTGCTTAGAAAATTTTTGTTTTTTTTTTTTTTTTTTTGTTTTTAATTTTTTTTTTTTTTTAGTATTAGGTAGTGCGCGTCAGCGCACTACCTAGAATAGGGAAAAAAAGGCGTATTGCGGCCTCTTGGAACATAGTTTCCCCTGTTGCCGGCGGAGGAGTTGAGGTAGAGCCTTCATATTTTACCAGTAGAAACCCCTTCACGAGGGGTACATGCTGTGCAAATTTGAGCAAAATCGGCCGAGCCGTTTTTGAGATATGACAGATTCAATTTTTCAATGCACGACTTTCTCTCCATTTCCCCCCCCCCCCCCCCTAGGGGTCGGAGGTCTTAGATTTCCTATACCATATGGGGTTTTTTTTGAACAACTTTTTCCCCATTTTTGGGGAAATGAGTATGGAGTAGGTAGGGCCCCCCCATAGGTCTGTGTACATAGCAGGATTTCGATTTTTTCGGAGATAGTTTTTTTCAAAAATGGTCAATCCTTCTGTTCAAGTAAACTTGAACTGGGGCAGGCCGATGGGTCTGAGGTTCGCCGTGGAGCATGGCCCCATGGTCTAGATTGCCATGGGGTATATGAATTTTGGATCTGTCCCCTGTAGTTTTCTGGCCGGGGGTCACTAGTTAACGTGTAAAAGGGGGGGGGGTCTGGGCCTACGGAGTAGGCAGCCCTATACATAAGAGCTGCTGGGCTGAGGTTTCGTATTCGAATAGGAACCCCTATATGGTGAATCTAAATGGCCCATTAGTTTCGGTCTAGGACCTATCCATGTGGCTGGGGGGCACCCTGGTGGTGGTGGGCCCTACCGTGTCGCAACTCCAACTTTAACCTCTTCTACAGAAATATCTACAGGGAGCAGGTCTCTCTTATTTGGGGTTTGGGGTGGGGTGCGGGAGCACTACAGCATAGGCTATACTGGGTTTCGCCCGGACCCCTGTGGCGCCCTGGCCAGGGGTCCGGACCGTGGACCATGCCCAAAATGGCCAAAAATCGATTTTTCTGAAAGTGGCCAAGTTTGGTATCAAATGAAAGCCCTTGATGAGGCGAACATTTTTTGTCATTGGAAGACCCCTCCAAAGTGGTCCCAGCGGCCTGTGGCGCCCTGGCCAGGGTCCAGACCGGTCCAAAATGGTCAAAAATCGATTTTTCCAAAAGTGGCCATGTTTGGTATCAAATGAAAGCCCTTGGTGAGGCGAACATTTTTTCTCATTGGAGGACCCCTCCAAAGTGGCCCCAGTGGCCTGTGGCGCCCTGACCAGGGTCCGGACCGGTCCAAATTGGCCAAAAATCGATTTTTCCAAAAGTGGCCATGTTTGGTATCAAATGAAAGCCCTTGGTGAGGCGAACATTTTTTGCCATTGGAAGACCCCTCCAAAGTGGTCCCAGCGGCCTGTGGCGCCCTGGCCAGGGTCCAGACCGGTCCAAAATGGTCAAAAATCGATTTTTCCAAAAGTGGCCATGTTTGGTATCAAATGAAAGCCCTTGGTGAGGCGAACATTTTTTCTCATTGGAGGACCCCTCCAAAGTGGTCCCAGCGGTCTGTGGCGCCCTGACCAGGGTCCGGACTGGTCAAAAATAGATTTTTTAAAAAAATTCCAACTTTGGTATCAAATGAAAGCCCTTGCTGAGGGGAACATTTTTTCTCATTGGAGGACCCCTCCAAAGTGGTCCCAGCGGCCTGTGGCGCCCTGACTAGGGTCTGGACAGGTCCAAAATCGATTTTTTGAAAATTTTCCAAGTCTGGTATCAAATGAAAACCCTTGGTGAGGCGAACATTTTTTGTCATTGGAGGACCCCTCCAAAGTGGTCCCAGCGGCCTGTGGCGCCCTGACTAGGGTCTGGACCGGTCCAAAATCGATTTTTTGAAAATTTTCCAAGTCTGGTATCAAATGAAAGCCCTTGGTGAGGCGAACATTTTTTGTCATTGGAGGACCCCTCCTAAGTGGCCCCAGCGGCCTGTGGCGCCCTGACCAGGGTCCGGACTGGTCAAAAATCGATTTTTTAAAAAAATTCCAAGTTTGGTATCAAATGAAAGCCCTTGGTGAAGGGATCATTTTTTCTAATTGGAGGACCCGTCCAAAGTGGTCCCAGCGGCCTGTGGCGCCCTGGCCAGGGTCCGGACTGGTCAAAAATCGATTTTTTAAAAAATTTCGAAGTTTGGTATCAAATGAAAGCCCTTGGTGAGGGGAACATTTTTTCTCATTGCAGCACCCCTCCAAAGTGGACCCTGCGGCCTGTGGCGCCCTGAGCAGGGTCCGAACCGGTCCAAAATGGCCAAAAAACGGATTTTTCCAAAAGTGGCCAAGTTTGGTATCAAATGAAAGCCCGTTGCGAGGCGAACATTTTTCGTCATTGTTTTCTGATGAAGAAGCAATAGCGTTTTTCCAAACTTTCCGTACCCCACGCAGCGCGACGACCCCCCCCCCCTGCTGGGAGTTCGGCCCCGCGTCATCCTGTTTTCTGGAAAACATTTTGTAAACGTTTTCTGATGAAGAAGCAATAGCGTTTTCCCAAATTTTCCGTACCCCACGCAGCGCGACGACCCCCCCCGGTGGGAGTTCGGCCCCCCGTCATCCTCTTTTCCGATAGCCCCGCTGTAAACGTTTTCTGATGCAGAAACAATTGCGTTTTTCAAATTTCCCGACCCGAACCCCACGCACCGCGACGACCCCCCCCGGTGGGAGTTCGGCCCCCCGTCCTCCTGTTTTCCGGAAAACCTTTACTAAACGTAACGTTTTCTGGTCCAGAAACGATTGCGTTTTTTCCAATTTTCCGTACCCCACGCAGCGCGACCACCCCCACCCCTGGGAGTTCGGTCCCCCGTCATCCTGTTTTCCGATAATCCCTACGTTTGTGAACGTTTTCTGATGCAGAAACAATTGCGTTTTTCAAATTTCCCGCACCCCACGCAGCGCTATGACCCCCCCCGGTGGGAGTTCGGCCCCCCGTCATCCTGTTTTCCGATAATCCCTCTGGGAACGTTTTCTGATGCAAAAGCAATAGCGTTTCTTCAAATTTTCCGAACCCCACGCACCGCGACGACCCCCCCCCCCGGTGGGAGTTCGGCCCCCCCGTCCTCCTGTTTTCCGGAAAACCTTTAGTAAACGTAACGTTTTCTGATGCAGAATCAATTGCGTTTTTTCTAATTTTCCGTAACCCACGCAGCGCGACCACCCCCCCCCTGGGAGTTCGGCCCCCCGTCATCCTGTTTTCCGGTAATCCCTATGTGAACGTTTTCTGATGTAGAAACAATTGCGTTTTTCTAATTTCCCGCACCCCACGCAGCGCGACGACCCCCCCCCCCGGTGGGAGTTCGGCCCCCCGTCATCATGTTTTCCTGCAACCTTTGTAAAAGTCACTGTTTTACACGTACGTACGTAAACAATTGCGTTTTTCAAATATCCCCAACCCCACGCAGGGCGACGCCCACTCCTCCCCCCGGTGGGCGTTCGGCCCCCCTCCACGCTGTGTTAAAAAATACTCTGCAAACGTTTTATGATGCAGAAACAACTGCGTTTTTCACATTTCTCCAACCCCACGCAGCGCGACGCCTCCCCCCCCCCCCGGTGGGCGTTCGGCCCCTTCCACGCTGTGTTAAAAAATACTCTGCAAACGTTTTATGATGCAGAAACAATTGCGTTTTTTCAAATTTTCCGAACCCCACGCACCGCGACGACCCCCCCCCCCGGTGGGAGTTCGGCCCCCCGTCCTCCTGTTTTCCGGAAAACCTTTACTAAACGTAACGTTTTCTGATGCAGAAACAATTGCGTTTTTTCTAATTTTCCGTACCCCACCCCGCGCGCCCACCCCCCCCCCCCCCCCCTGGGAGTTCGGCCCCCCCCGTCATCCTGTTTTCCTGTACTCCCTATGTGTACTTTTTATTATTTAGAAACAATTTCGTTTTTCCAATTTCCCGCACCCCACGCAGCGCGACGACCCCCCCCCCCGGTGGGAGTTCGGCCCCCCGTCATCATGTTTTCCTGCAACCTTTGTAAAAGTCACTGTTGTACACGTACGTACGTAAACAATTGCGTTTTCCAAATATCGCCAACACCACGCAGGGCGACGCCCCCTCCTCCCCCCGGTGGGCGTTCGGCCCCCCTCCACGCTGTGTTAAAAAATACTCTGCAAACGTTTTATGATGCAGAAACAACTGCGTTTTTCACATTTCTCCAACCCCACGCAGCGCGACGCCCCCCCCCCCGGTGGGCGTTCGGCCCCTTCCACGCTGTATTAAAAAATACTCTGCAAACGTTTTATGATGCAGAAACAATTGCGTTTTTTCAAATTTCCCGCACCCCACGCACCGCGACGCCCCCCCCCCCCCCGGTGGGAGTTCGGCCCCCCGTCCTCCTGTTTTCCGGAAAACCTTTACTAAACGTAACGTTTTCTGATGCAGAAACAATTGCGTTTTTTCTAATTTTCCGGACCCCACGCAGCGCGACCCCCCCCCCCCCCCCCTGGGAGTTCGGCCCCCCGTCATCCTGTTTTCCGATAATCCCTATGTGAACGTTTTCTGATGTAGAAACAATTGCGTTTTTCCAATTTCCCGCACCCCACGCAGCGCGACGACCCCCCTGCCAGTTCGGCCCCCCGTCTTCCTGTTTTCTTTACTAAACGTTTTTTGATGCAGAAACAATTGCGTTTTTCCAAATTTTCCGTACCCCACGCAGGGCGACGACCCCCCTCCCCTGGTGGGAGTTCGGCCCCGCGTCATCCTGTTTTCTGGAAAACATTTTGTAAACGTTTTCTGATGAAGAAGCAATAGCGTTTTTCCAAATTTTCCGTACCCCACGCAGCGCGACCCCCCCCCCCCCCCGGTGGGAGTTCGGTCCCCCGTCATCCTGTTTTCCGATAATCCCTACGTGAACGTTTTCTGATGCAGAAACAATTGCGTTTTTCAAATTTCCCGCACCCCACGCAGCGCTACGACCCCCCCCCCGGTGGGAGTTCGGCCCCCCGTCATCCTGTTTTCCGATAATCCCTCTGGGAACGTTTTCTGATGCAGAAGCAATAGCGTTTCTTGAAATTATCCGAACCCCCGGCAGCGCGACCCCCCCCCCTCGCTGGGAGTTCGGCCCCCCGTCATCCTGTTTTCCGATAATCCCTACGTGAACGTTTTCTAATGCAGAAACAATTGCGTTTTTAGAAATTTTCCGTGCCCCACGCACCGCGATGACCCCTATGTTCTCTTTTCAGATAAACCCTTACACACACACACACACACATCAATATAGAGATAGTGCTCCGTACAAATGATAAAACTGCCCTAAACGTGCTTACAATAGATATATACGTACGTATATATGTACGTCCTGTCTGATTTTTTCAAATCGTTTTTATGGCAGTTTATTCATTTTATATATTAAGCCCTCTTAAAACCGCTAAAGCGGAAAAATGCAAGAAACTAGTGGGAAAAATGCCCTAAACGGGCATGCAATGGCTAGAATAGGGAAAGAAGGAAGGGCGGAAAAATGCCAATATATACGTATATATACTTAACAGTCGGCGCAGAAAATGGTAAGAAACTAGATTCAGCGCCGAATAGGGAAAGCAGTCGGCGCTGAAAATGATAGAAACTAGATTCAGCGCCGAATAGGGAATGCAGTCGGCGATGAAAAGGATAGAAACTAGACTCAGCGCCGAATAGGGAATGCAGTCGGCGCTGAAAATGATAGAAACTAGATTCAGCGCCGAATAGGGAATGCAGTCGGGTAGCGTGGAACAGGCAATTCCTCCGTCCATCCTATTCGCGTGAATTGCGATATGTCCAGCTCAACGGTTTATTTTTCTAACAATGTTACCTTCGATAAGATAATTTGATTAACTGTGACTGGGTTTTATACCTACTCGCGTGAATAAAAATATGCTGATATGAGCGGCTGCTTTCTCGTACAACTTTATCTCAAACAGCAAACTTGAAACTCTTCCTGGATTGTCTACTTTTAGACTTAGTTGAGCCTCGCGACTGTAGACTATCTTCTGCCATCGCGATTTAATGTTCTAATATGGACAAGATTAAGATTTCGTTTTGGCACATACTTTTGTCGGCTTTCCCAGCACAGACGATCAATGACACTTTTAAGACAATTAAACTTTTAAACAATTACAGCTACAAATTCCTTACAAAGTTGTTTCAGCTGGAACTAGTATTACTCATGGGTAATGCGGTTTATGTACTTTATGCAGAAGACAACACAAACGGCTTTAACTTTATGTTAAAGAATAAAGCTAGCTAGCTTCAGCACATTTTGATCACATCATGACACCTAATCTTAACTGCGTTACTTCATTATCCACAATCCACAACGCACTTTTAACTCTGGCTGGAAAAGCAGATTTGGCTTACACGAACGATATTGCTGCAGCCTGCCTCATTTTAAACGCAGTAAATACAACGTTCTCGACTATTCCAGAGCAGTTCACGCGAATAGGATGGACGGAGGAATTGCCTGTTCCACGCTACCCGACTGCATTCCCTATTCGGCGCTGAATCTAGTTTCTATCATTTTCAGCGCCGACTGCATTCCCTATTCGGCGCTGAGTCTAGTTTCTATCCTTTTCATCGCCGACTGCATTCCCTATTCGGCGCTGAATCTAGTTTCTATCATTTTCAGCGCCGACTGCTTTCCCTATTCGGCGCTGAATCTAGTTTCTTACCATTTTCTGCGCCGACTGTTAAGTATATATACGTATATATTGGCATTTTTCCGCCCTTCCTTCTTTCCCTATTCTAGCCATTGCATGCCCGTTTACATTTTTTCCCCCTCGTATACTCTCCCCTCTGGAAAACAAACGCTCCCCAACATCTGGATACAATTTCAGGAAGTACGTCACGTACTGCATCACGAATGATTCCAGGATCAAAAGTAGGCGGACCGGGGAGAGTGGGCCACTTGGGGGAGTTGTCACATGTCGCCTCTGAGGTGTAAGACTGAGAATATGGCTTTCGGAGCTCGGAAAAAATGCCACAAAGAAATGGTACTGCACCGACTTCTAACAACCTAAGCTACGCAGCCACAGAGACAAAAAGGCAGAATCATTGGTCCTCCCATATCTCTGGTGAACTATAAACCGTTTGTGGGCTAACTTTCCCCAGTAGTCAAGGTGACCCCCCAATGGTGACTGCGTGTCACACAGGGGGCGGGGCGCCCCCGCCCCCGTCGGTTCTGCGAAGGAAACATAAGGTAAGGAGAGAAAGAGGAAAACAGAGAAAATAACGCCATCGTCGCCGCCGTTGGTGCGATTTATCCACTTTTTTACTGCATTTTTGATGCAAATGCGAAGAATACATCCGAATTGCATCCGATTTTTCGGTGTATACCTACCATTTTCGAATTAATAATATTTTGATTCTTATCAACTTTATTCAATTCATTAGTATACAAAATGCCTTAATTATTCCAAAACCGATTTTTTTCCACAACTACAAATTCTCCCCCCCTTACGGGGAGCTCCAACACTCTAACCCCCCCGATGGAAAAATCCTTGATCCCCCGTCAGCCAAACCCGGTTTTGGGAGCGGCCTGTCCCATTTTTCTGAGACCAAAAAAATTCACAAATATCCAAGTCCAACAACATTGGTTCAGCGTCTGGGGGAATTTTAATCACTCTTTCTCTTAGGCTGTTTTGAACGGTTCTTACTCTAGGGGATTACAATCAGATGCAGCGGATATGGGTGATAATGGCGATGGGTTTTTTCCCGCATACCGGATCGGATTGGTTTTCCCGCCGGGCTAAAACTACTCAATCAATCAAACATACCAATCTGTTTCGTTCTGTTGGGCTTCTTTACTTTCTCTTTCTCTTATGCGATACTCTAGGGAGACGCAGCGGCGGCTCTATTGTTGAGTGGTCGGCCATCTTTCCCCCTCCCCCTATACCTCATTCGAATCGAAAGTTGACCAGGCCAAATCCTATTTAAATTCAGTATCTAAGTAGTGCCCAAACAAACAAGCCAGACCCAGCCTGTCCGGCTAAATAAAGAAAAATTTTGCCCCGCCCGGCTTGATTGTATTATGTCGGGGTGCTGATAACAGGTGCGCGGGCGGCTCCGTGGAGATTGTCCTGGTGCCGGCTCAGTTAATGTCCGGTCCGCGAGGCGAAAAAGGTTACCATCCTAAAGTACTCGAGCAGTTACAAGTATTATATATATACCATACTTTTGGTTAAAATTCCGAACTTCGAAATTTTGCACTAGGCGGAAGTTACCGTGCGTTTGTTTTTTTTCTCGGTTAATGTCGGAAGTGCATATGTCAGCGCAGTGTTGGAACGATATGGGCATTTTGGCTCAATACTACTATTATATGTTGGTAGGCAGGGTCCTCCCATGCAACCTTTTTGGTCATTTTGGCACACTGCCAATTTTGGCTCTGTGCCTAGGCCCCAAAGTTGGACTTTCGCTATTTTGGCACTTCGTGTTGTGTTCGACTTTTTTGTCACAGGCTAGCAGCTAGTTCGGTTTAGTTTATTTCATTTGAATATTTCGGACTATGCGCGGAATGTAACGAGGGGGATTTTTTAATTTTGCTCTGTAGCGGTGTCTTGTAACGACGGGGATTTTTAAATTTTGCTCTGTAGCGGTGTTTTGCTGGTTCCAGTGTGGGTCCAAAATGAAAGTCTTCAAAAGTGGTCATGTTTGGTTTCAAGTGAAAGCCCTTGGCGAGGCGATCAACTTTTGTCATTATGCCACCCACAAAAAGTGGCCACACCGACCAAACGGCCAAAAAATGTTAACAAAAGTCGCTATTGAAAGGTTTAAAACGCTGAAATAAGGCTAACTAAGCAAATTTAAGTAAATTTCGCGCCGCCGGCACGAAAATTTTTGAAATTTTATGCCCGCGCTACGCGCGGACAATAAAATCTTTCCTTTACGTCTGGTTTCGGAGGGGGGCGGCCGTCCCCTCCCCCCGCCCCCCCTAAGTGCGCCCCTGGGCCACGCACAAAAAGTGGCCCCAGCGACCTGTGGGTGGTGGGATCTAGTTCAACTGGTTCAAAGTTGAACCAGTTCCTGGTTCAAGCTGCTGGAGATAGTTGGAAGGCTGAAATTTTGCATACAAATGCCTATGGCACTTTTCAAGTTCCTTGTATTAAGCACACTGCTGGAAAGGAAACTTTAAAATGACAGAAGGACAAATAATAAAAATGCTCCTCCGGAGCATGAAAAAGTAATATGGGTGGTGGTGAGGTTCTAAAATCAAGAGAGGACTAGTCTTAAAAATGCTTAATATGGGACCTAGGTTCAAAAAGAAGGACTAGGTTGTGGGCGAATTAATATGGGCACAGCTTCGCCTAGCAACCCATATTCGCGGGCTTTCACGCTTCGCCATGGCGATGCCATGTCATTATGCCAGCCTTAAAAAGTGGCCCCCACCGACCTGTTGGTGGGTGCCCCACCCACAGTGGGTCCGGTGTGGGTCCAAAATGAAAGTCTTCAAAAGAGGTCGTTAGCGCTCCCCCTAGAATAGGGAAAATTTGACGGAATGTGTATAATCTGGACATTGTTTGGCCTGGGGCCAGCGGAGGAGTGGACCGATCGGGCTCAAACTTGGTGTGTGAAGAGCCTGTGGGCAGGGGTATCATAGGGGTCGCGGTAGCGACCCCTATAATATGAGTGAAAATGGTCGAATGACCGTGTAAAACAAGGCTGCGCAGATCCTGCGCATATTATGTGCGCAAAAAATTGTACGTGTCGAGTTTAGTATGTTCCTGAAGTTTCATCCCCGTACCACTTTCCGTTAAAAAGTTATGCCAAAAATCGCTTACGAGAGTGATGTTTTTTCCGGTTTCTCGCTTTTGATGTCTCATAAGGGGGTTTTGTAGCTTGAATAACTACAGACAGAAAAATTTTTGCCTATGAAACCCATATATATTCTTGTAGTACAAATAAAAAATAAGAAAATAAGCTAGTTTTTATGCCTCCCAGAGCCGGAAAAAATTTTTGGCTTGGGGCCAAAGTCGGCCAAAACGCTAAAATGGCCAAAAAGTATGCTTCAAAGGCGCCTTAATAAGTCAGATTGGGCTATATATGGGGTAATACTGACTATATGGTTAAACAATACACATATCGGGGTCGTTCAAATGCTATATGATTTTCCGTCTCCGTGCGTAATTTTTCGGTACTGGCCGGCCAAAATTGGTGAATTTAGGGTTGAACTTTGAACTTAAATTTTTTAAATTCTTAAATATTTTGCTATATGCGTGGCTCAAATTTTGCATACAAAGGTTTTTTTGGGACGGAGAATCGATTCCCGCTATCAGTTTTGCTGCCCGAGTAACCCAAGTTGCTGGGTTGGTTCCACTTGACCGTCTGAGAGGGGTCAGGTCGGTAACCGCTTCCCGGAGGTCCATAGTAGGCTTTACAAAGCCGACTTCCGCCGGTACCGACTTCCGGGAACATCATATAGGACTGTACATAGCCTCTCAAAACATTGTCTCTAGGGGTTTTCTGGTGCGCCCAGCTCATTCCTGGCATCCGATTTGCCGTCTGACCCACCCATCTTGCTGTGCTGGTTCCACTTTGCCATCTGGAGGGTCAGGTCGGTGGGAGGTCATGGGGTCAAAAATGAAGTTTTTTAAAAGTGGTCAAATTTGGTACCAAATGAAAGCCCTAAGCGAGCTGAGCAACTTTTGTCCTAGAACTGTATGCTCAAAGTGGCTGTAGAGTGCTGTGGTGGGGTGGGGACTTAGGCGATTTTCGGTCAAAAATGAAGTTTTTAAAAGTGGTCAAATTTGGTACCAAATGAAAGCCCTAAGCGAGCTGAGCAACTTTTGTCATAGAACTGTATGCTCAAAGTGGCTGTAGAGTGCTGTGGTGGGGTGGGGTGGGGACTTAGGCGATTTTCGGTCAAAAATGAAATTTTTCAAAAGTGGTCAAATTTGATACCAAATGAAAGCCCTGAGCGAGCTGAGCAACTTTTGTCATAGAACTATATGCTCAAAGTGCTGTGGTGGGGTGGGGTGGGGACTTGGGCGATTTTCGGTCAAAAATGAAGTTTTTAAAAGTGGTCAAATTTGGTACCAAATGAAAGCCCTAAGCGAGCTGAGCAACTTTTGTCATATAACTGCAGGCTCAAAGTGGTTGTGGAGTGCTGTGGTTGGCTTGCTTGCTACTGTTGAAAGATATCTATACATACCTTCACGAGCATACATATATAAAATAATAGAAAACAAGAACAAAAAGTGCTCCTTCGTCGCATGTAAAATACATATGAGTCTTCGTAGGCAGGTTGTACATAAGCAAAAACTAGCCTGTAAAATACATATGAGTTCCGTAGGGAGGTTGTAAATTAAGGAAAACAAGTTGCAACCGCTTAACATATGAGCCTGTCCTACAACGAGGCTCATATTGGCGTCACAGTGCATTCAACATTAAAGCCTCATTAAAGAAACTCAGCTTCATCATCATTACGGAAAAATGAATAGACGTGGCCCAGAAGAAATGGACTGAAGTGAACTACGACTGCTCAAGCTAAACTGTACATGCAACCTGATGTTTCCTGAAACACTATGGCACACCTCTAATGCATTATCGAAACACTTTCACATTATACACACGCAGAATGCGTTCCCACTTGGCTGTGAGTCAGAGCGCCTCATGGCGTACCGTATTGAGCATATGCACACTGTAATGACTGATCAACATTATATGAAGGATAATTAATAAATATATATCTGCAAATTAGTCGTATTATCATAGGGGTCGCGGCAGCGACCCCTATAATATGTGTGAAAAGTGGCTGGAGACAGTGTAAAATAAGCT